>VCRD01001220.1:58758-72530 GCA_006783055.1 Trinorchestia longiramus
GGGTCACCCTCTCCCCAGGGGCAAGCAACGGGATGGTGCTATCCCGCTTGGTGGGGGAGGACGCGGGGCAGTACCGCTGCCGGGTGGATTTTAGGGCATCCCCCACCAGGAATATGCGGGTGAACCTTACTGTTATAGGTGGGTGATGTGTGTTAAATTGTCATAGGAGGGTGACGTGTGGTGAACCCTGATGTTAAACTGTCATAGGAGGGTGACGTGTTGTGAACCCTGATGTTAAACTGTCATAGGTGGATGACGTGTGGTGAACCCTGATGTTAAACTGCCATAGGTGGGTGACGTGTGGTGAACCCTGATGTTAAACTGTCATAGGTGGGTGACGTGTGGTGAACCCTGATATTAGACAGTCGTGGTCCTTCTTTCCCTGATATAACTCTGATGATAACATTTATTATCAGTTCCCTTATAATTTTATGAATACTCACATTCACAAGCGATCAGTTTTACCATGAATCATATAAAAACTTCTCGATTAAACAGTAATTGATTATACAACTAATCCCCCGCAGTTCCCCCGCGCCACCTGCTAATCATGAGCAGCTGGGACGAGGGGAGGGTCGTGGAGGGCACAATTGGACCCTACCCTAGAGGGTCGGACCTCACCCTCACCTGCCAGGTCACAGGGGGTCAGTTTTTCCTTAATAAAACACAAGGCTTCAAAAATTTATTGAATAATTGTTTTGAATTACATGATACTTTTCTGAATCACTTGGTAGTTTTTCTCAAGCATGTATTACTTTTCGTGAATCAACTGGTACTTTTTTATGAATTACGCAGTACTCTTTCTGAATCACGTAGCACTGACTACGTGATTCACTTGGTACTCTTTGTGAATTACTTGATATTTTTCCTGTCAATTGCTCCATTATGTGTGAAAAATTTAATTGGTATGAATGGTGCACACCTTTTTCAGGTAAGTCCATTGTTATTTGGGAAAATCTCAAAATAACATTGTAAATTGAAAAATGTGCAGCCTTTTTTTCTCGAAAAACAAAGCAAGGAGGAGCTACAGGAGGCTGCAATGCTCGATGCACAAATCAAGTTACTTTTTATTACAAAAAATAACACAAGATAATAATTCTAATAGAAAATAACATTTCAGTTGAAAACTGACTCGAGTGAAATTTGAAACAGAAAAGAAAATATTAAAAAAGGGATCAATTGAAATAAGATTCCTATTTCTTGAAAGTAGTATATATTATTTTAGAGAGGCTCATTTTATTTGCTTTAAAAGTTATTCATTAGCGATACGACAACGAACAAAATTCATGAAAAATGTAGGAGAAAATGTAAAAAATTATTACTAAAACAATCAAAACTTCCCTGTGTTTTTTGTTTAATTTTATGATTATTTCTGCCTGCATTTATTTTTTGTTTGTTGATTTATCTATTTGAGTAGCATGAAGCTAATTAAACAGAGAGCATCACAGTGAACTGAGTAATCTATAATCAGGATTAACGGTTAACACCTCAATTAGCAGGCCATTTAATCCTGTTAATTAAGAGAATGAATTAAGAGGATTAATGACTCAGCTCTCATTATCAGTCGCCTGTGCAAGCATCCTTCAATTATTTAAGCCATCAATTAATCCGTCGCAAATATCAATTATTTTTTCATTATTGCTTCGTTCTATTAACTGCATCTATTCAAACAGTTTTCTGAATGAACTTGTAATTCCAGGCAATCAAAGAACAATCCTCAATCGTCAATCAGAATCCTCAATTCTAAATCGTGAATCATCAATTCTCAATCCTCAATTCTCAGTACTCAATCTTTAATTTTCAGTATCCTCAATTCTCAGTATCCTCAATTCTCAGTACTCAATCCTCGATTATCAGTACTCAATCTTCAACACTAAATTCTCAATCCTCAATGCTCAATTCTCAGTACTCAATCTTCAATACTCAATCCTCAATTTTCAGTACTCAATTTTCAATTTTCAATTCTCAGTACTCAACCTTCAATACTCAATTCTCAATCCTCAATTCTCTATGCTCAATCATCCATCATCAATTGTCAATTCTCAATCCTCAATTCTCAGTACTCAATCCTCAATTCTCAGTATCCTCAATTCTCAGTATCCTCAAGTCTCAGTATCCTCAATTCTCAGTACTCAATCCTCGATTATCAGTACTCAATCTTCAACACTCAATTCTCAGTACTCAACCTTCAATACTCAATTCTCAATCCTCAATTCTCTATGCTCAATCATCCATCATCAACTGTCAATTCTCAATCCTCACTCAGGATTCACCATCCAGCGCACATGAGACGATGAGTCTCTTTTGTACTTCCTTAGTAATAATAATGAATCCAAAGCATGTCGAACACTTTGGTAATCCACCAGCAGATCACGTAGGTAATCCTTGAGTTGATCACGTGGGTAATCCTTGAGTTGATCACGTGGGTATTCCTCCAGTTGATCACGTGGGTATTCCTCCAGTTGATCACGTGGGTATTCCTCCAGTTGATCACGTGGGTAATCCACGAGTTGATCGCGTGTGTAATCTTCGAGTTGATCACGTGGGTAATCCAGGAGTTGATCACGTGTGTAATCTTCGAGTTGATCACGTGGGTAATCCACGAGTTGATCGCGTTGGTAATCCATAACATGCTAGTCATTTGAGTAATCGACGAGTTGGTCACGTGGGCAATGTACCACGTTTTAATCACATGGGTAATCCAGTTCTCACTTTGCCAGATTAAAAATTGAAATCACATCTGGGCTAACAAATGCAATCTCTTCGTTAAGCTCAGCTGAGTAATGAGAATTGCACCTTTCGATAAATCTCTTCGATTTTATTCCCAGTTAATAGCCGTTTCTACTACAGAGATAGAAGAGTATTTTATTTTACCAATGCACAAGCGTAACTGCAGAGATAAAATTGAGTTTTTATGCGATGGCCTGGAGTCTCATTAAAATAAGAGCAATCTGAACAACCGAGACGTGTGATTGGCAGCAATCAGTCCAAAGGAAAGGCATGATTGACAGCAATTAATCTAATATAAAGTCATAATTGGCAGCATTCAGTCCAATGGAGAGGCATCGTTGACAGCATTTAATCCAATATAAAGTCATAATTGGCAGCATTCAGTCCAATGGAGAGGCATGATTGACAGCATTTAATCCAATATAAAGTCATAATTGGCAGCATTCAGTCCAATGGAGAGGCATGACTGACAGGAATTAATCAATATAAAGTCATAATTGGCAGCATTCAGTCCAATGGATAGGAATGATGGGCTACAATCGACACAATCGAGAGATGTAATTGGAAGAAATCAGTCCGATCGAGAGGCATGATTGGCAGCAATCAGTCTAATGGAGAGGCGTGATTGGATGCAATCGGCCCAATCTACAAGCATGATTGGCTGTAATCTCTCCAATCGAGAAATGTGATTGGCTGCAATCAGCCCAATACAAGCTACATCTTTCTTTCATTCAATAATACAGGGTGTTCATAAAGTCTTTTATAAAAGTTTCTTATAAAGTCTCAACAGCACCTCTTTTACAAACAGGATCTCTGAACCACACACATGCAAATTTGCTTAAAAAATTTAATAAACACTATATACAATAAAAACAATTTGAATAAAATATCTTATTAATTGCATTTGTAAAATATTTTTGAAATGGTAAAGAGACTTTATGGACACCCTGTACATGCTTCCTGCCTCTTATGTCTATCTGTGATCTTGTTCTAAAGCACTTTGGGTGTCAATGATTAGGAGTAAATTAACTGTCTCTATGTCCAATGGGAACTTTTCTCTGTTAAATTTTTATGTGTGAATAACAGTAAGATTTTGTCGAGAAATGGTTACTTCTTGGCTGATTTCCAGTGCATCGTTAGCTCACACTACAATAATGAATCAGCCAACCGGAACTGACGCTCTTTAGAGTGGAACAATAAGGCTTCATAAGGCGTTGCAGCAGCATGAGGGTAACAGTAATGCAGCAGGCAGCACACCGAAAATAACTACATTCCTGCCTACGGGTAGGCAGAATTTTCCACTACCACAGCAACACCAACAAAATAAACTGCGTACTTCCGTCCAAAGAACTGCTGCGTCCGCGTGAAAACCACCGGAACAAACGATGAGCTTGCTGCCATAAAAACCATAAAGCTCGTCTCCAAAAGAATGTGGAAGTGCTCAGCAGCAGTAGCTACGTTCAAACACTCAAACGCATACGTGTGAAAGTACTCAAGCACATAGCTTTAAGACTTGAGCAAGAGTGGTAATTGAGTTAATACTATATTGGAAACAAATATATTTTCGCATATCTATTTCCAGTGTTTTTTTCTTCTTCATGTTGGGTATATTGGCGTTCCTTAAGAACACCCTAAATTATAAAACTTTAATTTTCATTTTAGGATGGTTATTTAATTCTAATGATCACTTCTTGGACGATTATTCAATATCGTTGGTCACTTTATGAACGATTATTAAATAGCAATGGTTACTTGCTGGACCATTATTCAATGTCATGGTTGACTATTCTGTTTTAAAAATCCATTCTTTGATACTTATTCATTTTTAATGTAGACTTTTCGGATAATTATTCACTTCCAGTGAGCACTTCTTGCATGATTTTTCAAACTTGGGAACACTGAGTTGCTTCCTACAGCTTGGTCGCTCACAGCTTTATATCCTTGGAACGTCACATTTTTTATTTAATTTCAAAACGCCAAATTCTACATGAGAAATTAAAATCGTACGAATTTTCTGTAAAATTGTAAAATAAAATCGTACGAATGTTCTGTAAAATTGTAAAATAAAATTGTACGAATGTTCTGTAAAATTGTAAAATAAAATCGAACGAATGTTCTGTAAAATTGTAAAATAAAATCGTACGAATGTTCTGTAAAATTGTAAAATAAAATCGTACGAATGTTCTGTAAAATAGTAAAATAAAATCGTACGAATGTTCTGTAAAATAGTTATCGCTTAAGTGTCCTGGTGCTCGTACCCACCCTAATATCAGGTATCATTTTCTGCCAGAGACGTGTTTTGAACTCAAACAAGCCGTTATAATTACCCTGAACCACCACACAATACGTATTTAGAAATGTTAAAATTAACTTTCTTTATTACAACCACATCACTAACATTGATAACTACAAATGTATTACTTATATAAATAAGAAGAAAGTGACCGTTCTGTTGATATTCATACACGTGATCACAAATAAAATGTATCCATTCCTTGCCTGTCCATTACTCATATATTTTTATTTATTTATGTCTTTGTTTACATAGATATAAATCTAATGAATCAAATAAAAAACAGTCACTTTGATAAAACCAAATGTCCGAAAAAACTTTGTTATCTTTCCCCTAGTCAAGCCGTTGTCTAACAATGGGTAGTCAAATAGTGTAAACTTTTTGGGACACCCTGTTGTTGCTTGTGTTTCTGGGGCGAAAATGCTTAAAGCTCACTACCTTCTCGCTACTGTCAACATTGCAACTGTCAATTGCATTTTCTCGTAACTGTCAACATTGCAACTGTCAATTGCATTTTCTCGTAACTGTCAACATTGCGTCTGCCAATTGCATCTTCTCGTAACTGTCAACATTGCGACTGCCAATTGCATTTTCTCGCTACTGTCAACATTGCGACTGCCAATTGCATTTTCTCGTAACTGTCAACATTGCATCTGTCAATTGCATCTTCTCGTAACTGTCAACATTGAGTCTGTCAATTACATCTTGTCATAACTGTCAACATTGCGTTTGTCAATTGCATCTTCTCGTAACTGTCAACATTGCGTCTGTCAATTGCATCTTCTCGTAACTGTCAACATTGAGTCTGTCAATTACATCTTGTCATAACTGTCAACATTGCGTCTGTCAATTGCATCTTCTCGTAACTGTCAACATTGCGTCTGTCAATTACATCTTGTCATAACTGTCAACATTGAGTCTGTCAATTACATCTTGTCATAACTGTCAACATTGCGTTTGTCAATTGCATCTTCTCATAACTGTCAACATTGCGTTTGTCAATTGCATCTTCTCGTAACTGTCAACATTGAATCTGTCAATTACATCGTTTCATAACTGTCAACATTGCGTCTGTCAATAGCATCTTCTCATAACTGTCAACATTGCGTCTGTCAATTGCAATGATGGCGTCAGCCGTGACTGCCATTTTCAGGAGCCTTGCAATTGCATCCAGGCTTTTTTCTTCACCAGAAAAGCCTCCTCTCCCACCTGTGTTCTTTCTTCTTTAACTCTCGTAACTTCTGCAGTTGTTTGCTGCAGTTGTTTCATGCAATTTCCTTCTTGTTTAACTCTCACGAATTCTGTATTTGCTTCACGCAATTTCCTTCTAATTTAATTATTAATAACAAAGCGAGGGCTTTCCTGAATTTCTTATCTCCCCTCATCGAAGTACCTGTACAATTATTTGTCAAAATTAGTTCATGTAATTATCAGTGGGAGCTTTTATAGATTCCTTCTTTCAGAAGGACAGACGCGACCGCAGAAAATGCATACGCTTGCTCACTCTCAGCGTGCCAGTGTTGATTTACGATAATTTTTACTGATGTGACCAATGAGTTTTAAAGCTGCCAGCGCTCCCGACTGATACCCATAATTTGACTGGACTAACTCAGTTCTTTTTTACACGTTTAGGTGAGTTGACAGTCTGAATCATAACGGTGTTTTCTCAACGCAGGAAGTCAAGAAAAAGAAATTGTGTTGTGCACTAGGAATTGTATCAAAAAAGAATGTTTTCTACTCAAGGAATTGTGTTGGGAAACAGGAATATTCTAACGCTCCACACATACTCGTGTTAAAACGAAAAACAAACTTGTGTGAGTTGATATATGAGGGTATATAAACTTCATCCCCTGTGCTCAGTAAATGAAAAAGCATGAGTATGTCTATTTTGGAACACGCATATGTTTGCTAACTCCTAAGAATATGCAATTAGTATACCGAAAAATATGTACCTAAAATATTTTAATCTTATTCACATGCAATGAGCATGTACGCATGAAAAATAGTTTCAGTGCTTGTACTGCTATATAGGATCATACGAAACGGAGTCCTTAAATTTTGTTTAGCAACTTTTACTAACTTCAAAACCATCCTAGACGTTAATGTTTCCATTCACTTTGAATGTGAGAAAATTTTTTGTGTGGTGATGTACTTCACCGAATAATATATGAATTAATTCCTTCGTAGTAACGCTTTAACATGTAAGATTCAGAAGTTCGTCATGCATAAGTTCCTTAACTATTCGATTGGGAAGATTGCTATGGGCTTACTTCCATTATTCATTATATGCCTTCCGATGCAAAACCATGACAAACTCTTACCAAAAACATTCAATAGGTTATCATTGTTTTAAAACAGAGGTTCTCTGTATTTCCTCCTTACGAACCCCAGTGGATATCAGAAGTCCCTACAAGTCCCCACCTGGTGGCAGAGGTGGTGGTCGTCCGCAGGTTAGACGCTGTTTCTCTGACCACAACTCTAGTTTTGACTTCCAGGAATATCTCACTATTGTGGCACAGCAATGTGAAGCCGAAATCAAGTGGAAACTTTTGATAAAGTTTCGGAGTCAGATTTTCTAAAAATTCTGAAGTTAGAGATAGATTTTATACAATTCATGAACCGGATTCTCTAAAATTCAGAAATCGGAGTCGGATTTTCCAAAATTCAAGAGTCTGAGTTGAAGGATTGAATTTCCAACTCCACGAGGCTTTTGAGGCTCACTCACGCACCTCATGGAGGTTCATGCCCCTCAGTTTCGGAACCCCTGTTCTAGAACAAGCTTAGAATTGCGTAGGTCAGTCCAGTAGATAAAACAGCCCCTGACAACAAAATAACACGAGTTTTCATTCCGAAACCTGAAAACTTACTTTTCGAAATTGTGTTCGTTTTATTCGTTCTTTGTTTTCATTTTTTTCTCTATTTTGACTGGACCAACTCTACAAACTTCAGAATACAAGAGCAAACACAAACGTGCGTTGCATTCCAGAATAAAACATCAAAACTGCAAATTGAGCTTAAAATTTTATGTGTGTATTATAGCTGAACGCAACTTCTTCTAGTGGTCCTTATCAAGATGAAAAACAATATTAAAGGCTCTTATGAGGTAAAGAGGATCATTTTAGACCAACTTACTATCGTCAGGAACAATGAGAACGAGATTATCACATTGGAACTGCTGCAAATTCCCGCTTCTTCTACTGCCCTTTCAAACGAGAACAATTCCCTTCGCTTTAATACATAAAACGAGACGCTGGACCTTAGTTTAAACGAGCGCCTCTAAATGTCTTTAAATTGACACTAATGCAGGTAACCCTGGATCTATGATCACAAGCCGCAGGGGCTCTGAAGAACTGAACTTGACTGATCGTAACGACCTCAGTAATGGCCCTTTTAGAACCAATGACACTGGCGACGTTATGGTCGCGTCGGTTCCGTAAGTTTACGTGCATCGGGGTATCAGTTCGAGAATTTTATCGGCACTTCAAAACAGATATAAACTGGAGACTTTTTCAATGAGGTTTCTGTCTTGTCTTCAGTACGCAAGTCGTTTCTTTTTTCAAGACATGGACCGACGTCAAATATTTGATGCCTAACTCTGTAAATGAATGCTTGTTGTAGTGCATCGTGCGGTTGGAATTTTCCGAGTGCTTTGAATAGATTTCTCGTTTATTTGATTGGTTTTTCCTGTGCATCAATGGCTCTGTTCTGCTGCTCTTCGACTTCTAGTTTTTCTTTGGTATTTTGTTTTCCTGTACTCTGACGACTAGTTTCTCTTGTGATGCAACGACTAGTTTTTCATTTATTCCGACGACTAGTTTCTCTTGAGATGCAAGGACTAGTTTTTCCTCTACTCTGACGACTAGTTTTTCTTGTGATGCAATGACTAGTTTTTCATTTACACCGAAGACTAGTTTCTCTTGTGATGCAAGAACTAGTTTCTCTTATGAGGCAACTACTAGTTTTTCCTTTACTCTGACGACTAGTTTTTCATTCGCATATTGGAAGAATTCGATGACCTAAACTATGATAGAAAGACTAGAAGCGCGATAACAAAAAGACAAAACATTCATCAGAAAGTCACTTCTTGGAAAAATTCCCTTACACTAGAATTATAATTGATAATGATACCGTTGTTTATTTTAGGCAGATTCCGGAACCCGGTTCCGAAAACACAAAAAAAGTAAACTCTGACCGATATCACGTTCAAGATCACTAAAAGTAAAGGAGACTTGCCGATACCGATACCAACTCCACGAACGCTAAAACTGGATGACACTGCCCGATATCAATTTAGAAACCGCTAAAAATGATGGTATTGACTGATAACAATACCACTTTCAAATTCAGCAATAGAAGAAGATACGAGCTAATACCGATATAACTTCCAAGATCACTAAAACTAGATGATACTAGCTGTTACCGATACCCCTTCTAAGGCCACTGAAACTAGATGATACTAGTCGATACCGACACAATGTTCGTCAATACCCAGAATTTACGAGCAATTTACGTACTCTAACCATCAGACTAAGTGGTCGATGCGACCATCTATATCAATATGGATGTATTCGTACTGGTTGTTTTGGTGTTCGTTTACGTTTCTATTTGATTCGCGTTGATTGTGTTGGCTTGCCTTGCAAACACTTCACTGACACATGTTGACTTTGATGGACTGAAGAAAATAAGAATGTGAAGTGGAAGATTTAGAGCGAAATTGAGTTCTGCTTGCGATGCTTCTTCCATTTGGTTGAGGCGTTCGCTGTGACTTGTGTTGTGTTCAGCACAAGCTTTCAGTTTTGTGTGTTATGTTTGTGTCGTCTGTGCATTTTATGAGTATTTATTGTATACTGTGTACATTTTTCGAGTTCAATCTGTGCTTATTTTGAGAGCTTTATGAGTGTTTTGTTTGTATTTTGTAAATGATATTATTCCTCTATCATCATCAGTTTGTTGGTTCTTGAAAATTCTTTTATGGATTGTATTGATATTTTCAGTGTCTCTTGCGCTTCATTTGTGAATTCAGTGAATTATTTTTTTCAGGTATGATTAGTTTTTTATAGTTTGATGGATTTTTTAAATTCGCTGATGATTTTTTTCGAATTGCAGTCCTGAAAGATTTATGATTTTAGTGACAAAACCAGCGCCCAGTAACATCACCCAACACAGCGCCCAGTAACATCACTCAACACAGCGCCCAGTAACATCACCCAACACAGCGCCCAGTAACATCACTCAACACAGCGCCCAGTAACATCACTCAACACAGCGCCCAGTAACATCACTCAACACAGCACCCAGAAACAGCCATCAAAGAGCCTGGAAATAAAACATCTTCTCTTCCTAAAAAAAACAGCTGTCTGGCCCTAACAAGCAGCTCGTGTGTAGCCTGGAGTCTCAATGGGAAACATGAAAAACGTCAAAAAACTGATAAGAGCAAGGCTCTAATCATCGTGCACCGCTTTGATCAGAGATTATTGCGTGGTATTGCGAATTTTGGAGTAATATCGAGTAATATGGAATACTTTTGAGATATATTGCGTATTATTGCTTAATATTAATATCGCAAACTTTGGCATAATATTGAATAATATTGAGTTATATTGTGTAATATTGAGTACTACTGAATAATATTGAGTAATGTTGAGTCATTTTGAGTAATCTTGTATACTGCGTACAAATTTCTGAAGAGGAATGTTTTAATTTTGTAAACACAAAAGACACTGCTTTACTTTCAATAACAAACCAAGTTTCTATTAATAGTAACGATAGTAATAAATACACGATATAACAATAATGATCACATAATACACTTAGCCAATTGAAATAATGCTACGAGTACGTTGCAGGGTATATGTAGAGGCTGTTGAAAGTCCTCTTACAATACTTGGCTTCATTTGTGTACGTAAGATTCTTACTTATTCTTACTATTTAGACTCCTACTTCAATACTGTGACACCCCTGTGTAGTATTCTGCACCAGCTGTGTAGTACTCTGTACCAGCTGTGTAATATTGTACACCAGCTGTGTAGAACTCTGGACCAGCTGTGTAGTATTGTACACCAGCTGTGTAGTACTCTGGACCAGCTGTGTAGTATTGCACACCAGCTGTGTAGTATTGCACACCAGTTGTGTAGTATTGCACACCAGCTGTGTAGTATTGCACACCAGCTGTGTAGTATTGCACACCAGCTGTGTAGAACTTCACGTTTCATGTGAAAACTAAGATCTTCATTCATTCATTTGGAGCCTAATCGTAATCTCATTTCCTATTTATAGTACAATTTATTAAGGCTCTCCCTGACTACATCGCGGGATTATCGTAAATTTTCACTTGTTTTCCCTTATGGAAGAAAAAAGTTCTTAACTGCGCTGTAAAGTGAGCCTGAGTAGCAATTGCCGACTCGGCCACTCACGAGGCAGCTAAATGAGTGGCCCTGAATGAGTTCCCTGAATGAGTGGCTGTGTGCTCTTAGTGTGTGGGTATTTCTACGTTCATACATCTTTACCCTTATTTATTTTGCCCATTCTCATTTTTTTCCTCTTCTGTTTTCTAAAGAATCCCACAAAAAAGTATTTTTACAAGTGAGTGTACAAATTTTAATATTGATGTTAATGAATAGAAAATGAATTGATGCTCGGGCATTCATAGTAAATATGATTTTTATACTTAGTACGGACGTTTTTTCTGCCAATTACTTCCCACATTCTACTTTCATCGGCACGTTGTCGCACTTTTTAGTGATTCAAAACTCGAAGGTCTCCAAAATGTATGAACTAATTTTATTAGCGGTATGAATGAATAAGATGAATATTATTGGTGTTATAGCAACGAATTATCTACTGTATTGCTTTGTATTGCAAGCATTTATTTCTGTATTGCACAGGCTCGCCTAGACCTCAGATGCTGTGGCTGCAAGGTGACCGAGTGTTGGACAACACCACGGAGGTGCAAACGGATCAGGCAAGTACTGGACAACATTACGGAGGTACAAACGGATCAGGCAAGTGCTGGACAACACCACGGAGGTACAAACGGATCAGGCAAGTGCTGGATAACACCACGAAAGTGCAAACGGTTCAAGTAAGCGAATCATTTTTGGAGACTTTCTAGATGCGAAACAAACTGATAGGCTGAATAATAGACAGGTTGATAGACTAACAGACAATTAGACTGAAACACTGACAGACAGTCCGCCAGACAGTCACTTGACTTTACCACACCACTGTCATTTGAGTATAATATTTGTATGTATATCATATATGAGTAGGCTAAGTATATATATTTTCATATATGTGTACTGGTATATCATTTGTAAACGAAAGTACAGTATCTAGTACGCACGTATATTACACATCAATGTTCACTTGTTACACAAATAATACATGCATACATGTATGTGCTGTATACATGTATGCCCTGTAAACATATAAGGGCTGTATACATATGTATATGTGCTGTACACATGAATCTGCAGTGTACATATAAGTGCTGTATACATGAGTGCTCTGTATACATATATGTGCTGTATACATGGATGTGCTGTGTACATACATGTGCTGTATACATGGATGTGCTGTGTACCTATATGTGCTGTACACATGAATGTGCTGTGTACATATAAGTGCTGTATACATGAGTGCTCTGTATACATATATGTGTTGTACACATGAATGTGCTGTGTACATATAAGTGCTGTATACATATATGTGGTGTACACATGAATGTTCTGTATAACTTCACAGGTGACTCGTAATTCCTTGCGACTGCCCAGGCTAAGCAGGCAAGACTTGCTCAGGCAACTCACCTGCCTCTCACAGAACAACAACATCAGCGAGCCTCTGACTGCTGTCATAGTCATCGACATAGCGTGTGAGTCATGATATGAACATGATGCCATGTTTGTGTGTCCCTACCTCATAGAGTAGCATTCTTCCCACCTTGTATAAGGGAAATACTTTCTTCTGTCCTGGTCATGGTGAAAAGTCTGACTCCTTATAGCATGGAGAACTTTTTTTCCATACTTTTAATACCGAAACGAACTTTTTCCGTACCTCTTGTGCAGAAAATAACTTTCCCTGCTCTTCTTCCTCCTAAAAAATTCTCTGCATTTCTTGTAGTAGAAAATGGTTTTTCCCACGTCTCTTACATTAAAACGAATTTCTTTTTCCCCCTCCACAGTTCCCCCAAACAAAGTCAGAATATGGACGCACCCCAGCACCGACGCAGAGAGAAGCCCTAGTCGACCGGAGACCACTTCTTCGTCTTCGTCGTCTACACGACGAGGCGGCGACTCCAGCGCGTCGTCACCTTACGAGGTGGTGACCGTCATGGCAGAGGAGGACACCACTTTGGTGTGCGAGTCCACCGGTGGACGGCCACAGTCCATCATAGAGTGGACAATGAACGGACAGAAAGTTTCCCCGGAGTTGGTGTCCACGAACTTCCCTTCAGGACTTGGCAGACTGGGACTTAGCAGACTCGACAAACTTGGCGGACGGGAAGAAGTCAGCTCGACAGACCTGGTCAGCTTGTCCACGCTGAAGTTTGTGCCTTCGTTTGCAGATCATTCAGCTTTGGTGATCTGCAGAGCTGAAACACCACGACTGCCTAGCGAGGCTCTTGAGGAGCGAGTGGTTGTCAACGTCCTGTGTGAGTGTTTGTTTGTGTTCATGTTTGTTTGTGTTGATGTTTGTTTGTGTTCATGTTTGTTTGTGTTCATGTTTGTTTGTGTTCATGTTTGTTTGTGTT
>VCRD01001220.1:72684-120421 GCA_006783055.1 Trinorchestia longiramus
TCATGTTTGTTTGTGTTGATGTATGTTTGTGTTCATGTTTGTTTGTGTTCATGTTTGTTTGCGTTGATGTTTGTTTGTGTTGATGTTTGTTTGTGTTGATGTTTGTTTGTGTTTGGGTTAATTTGTGTATATGCATGAAATATAACGAATGAAATAAAGTAAAAAATACTATAAATGAAGTCTTGTGAATGAAATGCAGTGAATGGAATGTGGCAAACGAAATACAATGAATGAAATAAAGTCAATGAAACAATGAATATCTATCACGCAACATATACGTAAAAATTCATGAGAACACGTGGTTTAATATAACCTCAACAAGATAGTCCCCGTGGAAATTCCACGGTTTAGATTTGGCAAATTTGAAATTATTATAAAAACAAATGTATTAAAGATTCATGATAAATTAATATGTTTTGAATGGACATTTTTCCTCAATTTATGCAGAACTTTTATTCTGTATCTCTTCTGCCGATAACATAGTTTAGATAATACCAGTGAAAATTCCAAGGCTTAAAATGATAAAATTAAGGGTTTATGATTTTTTTGTTTTTCTGTGGTACTATCAGAAGTGATAATCTGACTGGGATTATTAAATAGATAGTTAATATAGTATTTAATTAAAAATTTTAATTCAGAGAGAAATTTATTTTCAATCTATTACCTTTCGTCAGTAGTGCGCACAAAATGGTAGAGTTATGTAGTAGGTATAGCATTCCTATTTTTCAAAGTCCAGTAGTTAATATTGATGATTCTTTTAATATGTATATGATGTTCATGTCTTACCATTGCTCATATTAATAGTTCCATTACATCGGATTACAATTAGCACTTCAATTGAAAACACTTGCACACGACTATTCCAGTATGTACCAAATCTAGATGAATGCTCGACATATTCATAAAAAAACATGAAATTAATAAAATACCTACATACATATTCATGACATTTTTATACGTAAAGCAAAAATCAAACACTTGAAATAAAACTTATTCATCACTTTAATGTCAAATTAAAGGTGAATACAAATTGTAACCCTAAATTAGATAGTTAAATATTTATAGCAAAATCCGTAGAGTTTTATCCACCAGCTCGATATACTTAAATGCTTAATGGAAAGTCCAAAGACTTTCTTGACTTTTGTTCATTGAACCATATATCATGGAAACACGTATTAGTGATGTTAATAATATCGTGCAATAAGTATGCACTATTCATTTGAACCTATGGAAATTCCACTGTTAAAAAGTGATAATATTCGGTATTTTTAGATGAATAATTGCGTTTTAAGTTGGATTAGATTTGACTAATTGGAAATTATTATAAATACGAAAGTATTACAGGTTTACGATGAATTGTTGCTTTTAACTGAAAAATTTTCATGAATATGAACAGAACTTCCATTCGGTATCTTGTCTATCTATAAATGGTCTAGATAAGTAGTCCCCAACCTTTGACCTATGACGACCAATTTTTGAATAAATAATCGATCCATGCTCTCATTCCTTCTAATAATTATATGTGTTCTTTTGTACTTCGAAAACTCGTTTATAATGGGACTAATTTCCATGAAACACAAACATACAAATGTATGTATTAGGTGAATTCATAAATAATTGAAAATGGGGTTGGGACTTCGTTTGGGGTCACGACCCACAAGTTGGGAAACACTGGTCTAGATAGTACCCGTGAAAGTTCTTCGGTTTAAAGGGGATAAAATTAAGGATCTATAAAATAGAAATACATTTTTCAGAACCTGATATATTTCATAAATACGTCAAAATTTTCATTCTGTATCTGTATCTTATTTACTGATAACACGGCCTGTGTAGGAAAAGGAAGCTAATAATGGGAATAAATTATTGTATTTTATAGGAATCCATCTCATTTGGTATCCACAATACAATGCTTGTAATACATGTATACTCGTTTTGATTTCAGTTCTGTAATTTTTCTTCAGTAATAGATAGGAAGTAATGGGACGGACACACACAGATAGATACAGAGAGAGAGAGCGAGAGAGAGAGAGAGAGAGAGAGAGAGAGAGAGAGAGAGAGAGAGAGAGGGAGATGGAGGTACACTGTCTATTATACAGTATGTGCCACAAAAACCCGACCCCGTATGTCCTGTATCAGTAATACCATCATAAGAATACCATAAGCATTTAATTTCTAGCAAAATTATCCCTCAAAATTAAGGTATAGAAAGAGCATACAATAAGTCGAATGATGGTATTACTGATACGGGAAAGTAAATACTCGGTTCGGGTTTTTGTGGGACATACGGTGTATGTAGAAGTGGGAACATATACAACAAAGTTGCTCTACTGACACTATATTATTTGAAAATATTCCTTTAAAGCATCGGTTCTCCTGAACAAAAGTAAACGAAAAAATCTTGAAAACACACTCTGTAATTACGTGAAGAATACTAATTGTTACTGTATGATTACAGGCTCTCTTTCATAACTTAAAATCTTCATGCAGTAGCTCTACCAGTCGTAACACGTCACTCAGAGTAACAAGACGACATGGGGCTTGAGTAGCAACCCAAGAATGGGCTAAACGGCTCGGTTCCATTGTCTTATTCCATTCTATTTTACTGAAGATTTAAAAGTGTTTGCACCGGTTAGCCATCACGTCAGTCTTTAGTTGTGTTATTTTTGAAACCATTTTTGCAGCAGATGAAAGAGTTCCGTTATGATAGGGCTAATGTAAATTAAGAGGTAGTATTAATAATGAAAATGGTTATACGTTTGCGTTTTAGAGAATCCGTCAAAGAAATAACTCTTTTACCTTAAGAAACGCGTTTTATTGAGCGGCTTGCCTATTTCGAATGACAAATTACAAATGACGACTTTCAAATAACTTCTCAAGATTCCCATTTTAAATTAAATTTAAAATGATTAATTTTAAAAGACAAATTACAAAATATTTTCAAATAATGTATTCAAATAACACCAGCAAGACACCCTTTTACTGAGTACCACATCCATTTAAAATTATGAATTTCATGTCACTTCCTACAACATCCACCAGACCGTCCAGTGCTGTCTCTGTCCTTCGAGTCACACCTTCCGTCCGACGACCTGGCAGAGGGTGACCCATTTGTGCTGGTGTGCAGCGTTCATGCCAACCCACCAGCGGGGGAGATCCAGTGGGCCAGGGAGGTGGGTCATCTAGGTGGATTCGTACACATTGTGGGCCAGGAAGGTGGGTGTTCTAGGTAGTTTTCAGCGCATTCAGTGAGTTCCAGTTCACAAAATAATTCATTTTTGTATCAAAATTTTTGTTTTTAATTTAATTTAGAAAATTCTTCTACGTAAGACTTTTCTGTAGCAGGACTTGTATATTTTTATTCCGTATTGGAGAAATTTGAAACCTTCTATGGAAACTTTGCGTTGTAAAATTTTGCATGAAACTATTTTCTTGTAAACATCATTTAAAAATGTTGTATGTAAAACTTTTTGTTGAAAAATTTGTTGCAAAATGTTTAGTATAAATGTCATTAAAAAAGGTCACTACATGGCGGGATAACTTGATTTTCATGTTTTTTTTATGCCTGCAAAACACAGGCTTACATTGTTAAGGCAGAAGCTTCCTTCAAAAGGACGGACGCGAAAGAAACAGACCGTCTCCCTGCAGGTATAAATAAAGATGAATGTCAGAACTACTGTTCCATCTAGTTCTGGAAGATATATTTTTGCTCGAAACTTTCGGGCACAAATATTTGTCCTCGTCAGTTAGTGTGACACATCTGCGTTGGAGGAAATAATGGAGATTTACTCCGACACAAGAACGCATAATTTCCTAAGGACGGAGGAAATCCTTCAAGCTATCATCGTGCATTCAGGATTCCCTTAGCTCGTCAAAAAACGACAACAATCCCTTAGAAAATTGGTGTAGTTTTCTTCAGATGAATGCCCGTTTACGAGTCCTGGCAATAAGCTGCCACCCAAAAAATATTTTGAAAAAGTAAGAAGAGATTTCTTTATGGAGCGTTCAATGAAAACTTAAGATGAGGTGGTCTGTAGCGGTCTGTGAGTGTTTGCAAGAACCCAAAATTTAGCTTCCGCTTTACGACGCCCCTGCGATGCTCAGAGGTATCTCCAGCGGCTGTAAATCTTCTTCCGTTGCGATCTTTCATACCTCCTCTGACAGGGCAATTTGAGGGACAACACCGCAAAAACACCTTCCTTTTGCTGATCTTTGCAATTATTATCGTGGTCATTATCCCTCGGAAGAGCGAGCAGCAAACTTCGGCACGGAACTTTCTGGTATAAAAACTTAGGTTCACGCTGTGATTTACAGTCCACTACCCATACATCTCAGGTCATGTCTCTTGTGAATGGATGAGATTCAGTGTGTGAGAATAGGTGAAAACTTGGATTTCAGGCCGTCATAAAACTTTTTGTCACTCAACGAAAATTACTAGGGAATTATTCGGCCTACGAAAGAACGATTCGGGCTACGAATGCACGATTCGAGTTACGAATACATGATTCGGCCAACGAACGTACGATTTATTTGTTGAGTTTGTAAGCTGCCGAAGTTTTGGCTGAAGTTTTTCATTCCTTTTTTGTGATTATTTCTTGGTTTAGTTAATAACATCGAAAACGTCCGTGTAAAGTGATGAATTAAAGAGAAAAAGCAGGATGAGTAGTTTTTATATTAAAAAAATATTGCTCATCTTCTAAAATGAAAGCTGTCATCCTTCATTTTCAATGCATTGCAATGCTAAAAAGATAAACTATTAGTTTCTTAGTTTAAAATCAATTTTTTATTCTATTTCTGCCGAAACGTTGTACGTTCTTCAAAATATTGAAATAAAAATTAAGAGACGAATGAATCAGCTCTACGTCTAGCACAGAAAATTTTCTCGGCAGAATTGGAAACGAATTTTGGTACGAAAAGTACGCACCGGAGTATATTAGACAAAATTATCGAAATTTGATTGGATGTCTACGAAACTAAAAAAAATTATAAAGATTGAATTAAAGTATTAAAAAAATAAAAGTAATCAGAATAACATTACACGGTGCCACTTTTCATTATCTACAGGAAAAGACAGTACGGCTAATACGTGTATAACATGGTAGTAGAACAGAGAAACTTCTCATGCCCTAGTGTGGTAATTGTAAGCTTTAATGAAAAAAAATTGTGGTGCATGAATAACTTGTGGATATTACCTTACACAGGAACTGAACTAAACAATATTTGACTATACTAATGCCATGATTTATTTTTGAATTTCATACGAGAACACTTTAAAAAAGATTACTTAAGTAGGAATGCGGAAAATATATGGATTTCATCTTTCAACGCTTCAACTGGTCTCATCTTCGAGTGACTATGAATATTTTTATGACTTCTAGAACCACTAAGAACGAGTGTCTGGAAAATAAAGAATGAATGAGCCTATCAGGAAAATAGCACCAGCAGTAAAAGCGACAATTTATATACGGATATATGTTTAATATATTACGTACTTCAATTATTTACGACACTCTTACCTCGTCTTGACGTTGAGTGCTTAAGTGCTTGAGTGCTCGAGCGTCTCATAAGTCTTTCAACTACAGCAGGTTTGCTGCGTTCTACAATTGTGCGTGAGTGTGTGGCCAGTTTGCGGAGTCTAGCGTAAGTGGCTCTGCAGACAGAAGTCCTTCGCTTGTTCCGGTGGTGAGCTTATGTGAGGGCAGGGCAGACAGAAGTCCTTCGCTTGTTCCGGTGGTGAAACTTATGTGAGAGCAGGGATCCTCCCAGTCCAAAGGACGCAATTTAGCTTTCTGCGCAGGACTCTCTGTTGTGTGATTGCTACTATCTGTTAATTGTTTCGTGAAGCTCATATCCAGCTCTGCAGTGGCCTAGTTCCAGTTATAATAGTTAAAACTAAATACTGCTTTTAGTGTTCACAATTGAAGGGTGGACAGCACTAGTGGACTACTTGCATTTTTTCCCACGGGAAAAAATGCAAGTAGTCCACTAGTGCTGTCTACCCTTCATATAGTAAACTACTGGATCGTAATCGCCTCTGTCAGCGCTGTGTTAGCGACAGCACGGGAGTGGACTACTTGCATTTTTTCCCGTGGAAAATATATTATATTTACCATGGGAAAAAATGCAAGTAGTCCACTAGTGCTGTCCACCCTTCAATTTGTGTCTTAATTTCTTACAAAATATTCCCAGCTTGAATGATAAGTAAATGTCTTACGCGCTAATGATGCTTCATACATTCCTCATTTTAAAAAGAGCGAGCTCATTGTATTACAATGATCAAATTGTTCGACACATAATTTTATTAATAGAGTTGTATTAAATTGTTTTAATACAATTTTATTACTTGAAAGTTTTTCCCGATACTTAAAGCTCCTGAGGTTTTTTTACGCAAACATTTTAATTTGGAGTGTAATTTGGAATGCATATTTAATTTTAAAATGTCCTTCACTAATTGACTAGCACAAATTGCGCTTACTTCTCAGAGCCTTCGTCATGAGCCAAACTCAATGTCACTTACCACACCCAGTGTCACTTGCTACACCCAGTGTCACTTGCCACACCCAGTGTCACTTGCCAAACCCAGTGTCACTTGCCACACCCAGTGTCACTTGCTACACCCAGTGTCACTTGCCACACCCAGTGTCACTTGCCACACCCAGTGTCACTTGCCATACCCAGTGTCACTTGCCACACCCAGTGTCACTTGCCACACTTAGTGTCACTTGCCACACCTAGTGTCACTTGCCACACCTAGTGTCACTTTCTGAATTGATAGTGCAGCACCTCGCTAAAGAGTATCAGTGATACATTTCCTTCACCCCAAGGGCGTGCCGCTCCTGAACAATGCATCCTCTGAGGTGAGCATCTCAGGGGGGCGTCTGGTGGTGAGGGGGGCGACGCGCCAGCTGTCGGGGGGCTACACCTGCGCCGCTGCCAATTCCAGGGGGTCCTCCACCTCGCCCCCTCTCACCCTCAAAATCAAGTGTGGGTACATTTTCCCCTCAATATCAAGTGTGGGTACATTTTCCCCTCAATATCAAGTGTGGGTACATTCTACCTCAATATCAAGTGTGGGTACATTCTACCTCAATATTATAAGTATTGTAAAAATGGTGATTAGGATCGTTAAAAGATGTGTAGTAATCCAATCGAAATGAAGTATTTACTGCTGGAGTATTTACTGCTGGAGTATTTACTAGTGGAATATTTACTGCGGGAGTATTTACTGCTAGAGTATTTACAGTAAGTTAAAAACTGCCCAAACTGTTTTTACTTAGATTATGAAAAGAAGATGATTGACGGGTTAGATTTTTTTGTAGTTCTCACGTTCCAATTTTATGAAGCATTTCTCTCGACCGAACAAGTAAAAGTATTAAATTTAGTATGTCTGAGAGCTAGCATGTAAAAAGGTTCACAAATAATTCCTGCGTACGGAGTGAAAACTGAACGATGGAATGAATGCTAAGTGATCTATAAGATGGAGTGGAAGCTCACATTCAGGATTCGAATTCAACGCGTTGAAATTCTGAATTAAAAATGCATCAGGGTTGTAAGATGCGAACTGAATTTCCTTTTTTCGTTTTGTTTAAATACTTGGATTGTTTTCGCACGAGCAAGAATGCAATTGTCATCATAGTCATTACAAAAACTTGTAATAGAGTTTACTTATAAAATATTGCTACCTACCAGTTGTTGAAACCAACATGAATGAGGAAAAATTGAGTTGCTATGATACATACATGATAAATGATTACAAATGACTGATAACTTCAACAGGAGTACTGATAAGAACGTCAATGGTTACCTGCCACTGATAACTTCACCAGGAGTACTGATAAAAACATCAATGGTTACCTGCCACTGATAACTTCACCAGGAGTACTGATAAAAACATCAATGGTTACCTGCCACTGATAACTTCACCAGGAGTACTGATAAGAACATCAAACATGAGAAGTGGAAGAGCTAGGAACAACCAAGCACTTCAGGGCATGAAATAAGAAAAAAAAGAAGTGTTGTGAGTTTAACATGAAGATAACGCACTCACGAATATGGTGATGACAGTTGCCGTGCTGGACGCTCTATGGAGAGCTTTCGCGGAAGCGTCTTCTGCCAAAAGAATGAGTTACACATGACATGTGCTTTGAGTGTGGCTCCTGTGACGAACAAACAAGTCGGAAAAATTCAGAGGAATCCTGAATTTCGCTCCATCATTTTGGATTTCAATCGGTAATCGTAGATTTTACACTTTTATCCCGGACTTCAGTCCGTGATTCTAACACTTACTCTGTAGTCGTATATTTCAGTCCAAAACTCTGGATTTTCCGGTTTAATCCTGGATTTTAGGGTGTTATTTTAGATTTTACTTCGTAAGTCTAGATATTTAAAGGCGATAAAAACTCAAAAATATTTCTTGAGCGTCACAGGAATGTATTGCTCGCAGTTACACTGCAGGGAACATCCACAAACTTTTTTTTTTCTGCCCTCAGTTTAGTTGTGGTCAGTTCTGCTGATGTTTACTGCAGCATTCACTGTTGCAGTATTTAGTGCTGGAGTATTTACTGCAGATATATTTACTGCTAGAGTATTCACTGTAAAGGTATTTATTGCTGGAGTATTTATTGCAAAGTTATTTATTGCTCGAGTACTTACTGCAAACGTATTTAGTGCAGTAGTATTTATTGCTCTAGTAGTTACTTTTGCTGTACGTTTATTTCTGCGGTATGTTCATCTGTATTTGGTTTTGCAACGTGTACATTTGCAGTATTTACGTCTTCAGTATTTACGTTTATGTATTTATGTCCTCAGAACTTACGTCCTCGGTATTTATGTATTCTTTATTCACCTTTTTAGTATGTTGTTTGTGCATCATTTTCACTGCCGTGGAAGTCTAACAATCATTACTGAGTTGTGTCTTACATTTTATAATTTTTTGATCAGGCATTTTTCGGTAGAAAAATCAGTCCCAAATTTTAAATTCTCCACCTAAATGTTCAAACGGTCTACTGAAATTATCCTAATTTATTCAATTTTTTCCAACATCGATTTTTATCCAACAAAGGTTTTTGTACAACAAATTTACTCGCTGTAGTAATCAGCAGTGTTAATTAATTTTCATGTGATTAATTCATATAAGGTCAATTTCTTCCCGATTAATTTCTTAAGGAATAATTTATTGGAAATAAATTATTTCACTATTAATTCTTTAATGATTATTTCGTTAGTGATTATTTTATTAGTGGTAAATTCCTTAATGATTAATTTATTAATACTTAATTCTCCAACGATTTTTTCTCTGTGATTAATTCCTTAGTAATCAATTCATTAAAGATTAACTACAACCTTCTCAATTTACCATGTTGCAGATGCCCCTGTTTGCAGCGACCACCAACAGAAACAGTACGGCACAGGCAAACAGGAACAGGTCACCGTGTCCTGTTCAGTCGATAGCTTCCCAAAACCAAGTCACTTTAGGTGGGCATTCAACAGATCCCTCGACGTCGTCGACGTCCCAAAACACACGTACTCTGTCTCTGACAGCACCAGTTCCTTGCGGTACACTCCAAAAACCGACTTGGATTTTGGTACTTTGCTTTGCTGGGCAGCCAACGAATTCGGTACCATGAAAGACCCGTGTGTCATCAAAGTGGTTCCTGCAGGTAGGCTGCTTGGAAGGTATTTAACATTCGTTGTAATGCTAAGGTTGCTTTTGGTACCTTTCTATCCTGCACAACGCTGTGGCCATGTTGGCCGATTACAACTTTATAAACAAAAACATACATTGTTGCTGAACTTGCTAACTGTTTCTTTCATTTACTTAGTTTTCGGAAAATCCTTGCCTCGTAAAAAAGTTACTTCTGCTGAACTTTGGCAAAAATTGGACACAATTTCCTGCAGCTAATTGGCCCCATAGCAGAGCTCCGCGTCATCAGTCATTCCACATCGAGCCCCGGCAAAGAAATTTGATGTGAAAAGGAAAAACGTTGACGTGGGAAAAATCCGAGTAGAGTTTCATGCGTTTTTCCACTTGCCATCTTTGAAAAAATTATTTTAAATTTGGAGGTTTGTGTCATCTGGGAACAGCTGGCAGTATTGTGAGTATCTAGGATACAAGCTCACTGAGGTAAATACTTGTACGACTGATCAGTTTCAGGACACAACTGGCAGTATTGTATCTAGGATACAAGCTCATTGAGGCAAACCCCCAAACGTGTCTTCACTCAATCCTTATCGAACACTGAACTAAGGATAGCCTAGGACACAGTTTGTAAATTTGCGAGCTAGTTTTGCCTCACAGATCCCATGCTGAGATACTGACGCCAAATGTTGCAGTCCTGTTAGTTAAGAAAAAATATTTTAGGCAGCTGAGCGTCGCAAAAATTTCAGTTTGACTTTGAAATATTTTCTCGTGTGTGTTTTTCCATTTAGCTGAAGTTATTTCAAAATTGTAGTAGGTTTCTCTTAATTTATTTTTTAGTGAATGTTAAATATTTAAAGTTAGCATACTGAAAATAATGAGAGTTTTTTTAATATTCCACCCCGTAAAACGTTTATATATTTACATGAAAAACATATATTGTTACATCCTCCAGTGTAACGATTAACGTTCACTTGCACTCCCTGGATAATTTTTCTAATCCAAGTTTCATGATACTATAAAAAAGAATCGTAAGCCAGCAATGCGTTAGGGAAGGTAGTGGCATGCCAAGGCTTGCCCTTTTGGGACATGATGTATTTTGGGAAATACAATTTTTGTTACATTAATATACTTGGAGCTATTGCTACGTTCTGAGTAAACTATACTCTTAATTAGTCACTGAACAATTATTCGCTAGATAATATTTATTATTTGTATCCTATTAATTCAATATGATTTCATAACTAAAATTTTTAATAATTATTATTCATGGACTACTCAATTTTCTATTGGACTTGTACCTTCAGGAGGTGAGAAGCTGAGATGTTTTTCGTGGAATTTTAAACTTGCGAAGGAAATTCTAAAATTTTTTTCGTATAAACTTGAAAATTTACATAGTAGAAATTCAATAATGTTCTTCCTCTATAGGTTGAAAATGTAAATAATGTTCTTCAGGATACTATTAAAGAGAATGACTTATTATTGTGTGAGCAGAACTAAATGATTCACACCTGGGCAATTCTAAATTATTTTGGTTTTCAATCGAATGATTCTGGATGATGTTTTTCTGTCGTCATCTAACTGAGGCAAAAGATTCACAAACTTCTGTTTCTAAACCACCACCACAAAGTAAAATTCACCATCACCAGCTAAGTCAAATGCTACCAGGGCAATAATAAAAAGGATGTGGTTTTAATTTCTTCCACTTTTCATGATAACGACCGACTTTTTTGTCACATAAGTGTACCTTATCTTCCAGGGCAGGCCCGGACTCTGCCTAGGCTTTCTCACGAGCCAAAAATCTTTTCAGGGCAGCGGAAACTGATGATGTTGTAAAGAACTTAGTTCGGCCATAGAAAACCTGTTGTAATTTCCAGACCTAATGTCTACTCCTGTTGTAATTTCCAGATTCTATCTTCATCAGTGTTGTAATTTTCACACTTTATATCCATTGTAATGGTCAATCCATTTCCTGCTGAACAGATCTGTAATTTGAGTCAAGGCTACACTCTGTCAGGGCTACACTCTGTCAGGGCTACACTCTGTCAGGGCTACACTCTGTCAGGGCTACACTCTGTCAGGGCTACACTCTGTCAGGGCTACACTCTGTCAGGGCTACACTCGGTCAGGGCTACACTCGGTCAGGGCTACACTCGGTCAGGGCTACACTCTGTCAAGGCTACACTCTGTCAAATTAAATCATCTGCTTCACTCAAAGCTGAGTTTGAAATTGCAGAGATTTGCTTTCACACTCCGTCAGTCCTAAATACTTTGCCAGCTGTAAATTCTCCGTCAGTTCTAAATACTCTGCCAGCCCTAAATTCTCTGTCAGTCCTAAAAACTCTGCCAGTCCTAAATTCTCTGTCAGTCCTAAATACTCTGCGAGTCCTAAATTCTCTGTCAGTCCTAAATACTCTGCCAACCCTAAATTCTCCGTCAGCCCTAAATACTCTGCGAGTCCTAAATTCTCTGTCAGTCCTAAATACTCTGCCAACCCTAAATTCTCCGTCAGCCCTAAATACTCTACCAACCTTAAATTCTCCGTCAGTCCTAGATACTCTGCCAACCTTAAATTCTCCGTCAGTCCTAGATACTCTGCCAACCTTAAATTCTCCGTCAGTCCTAGATACTCTGCCAACCTTAAATTCTTCGACAGTTCAAATATTTTTTGCAGCTTTAAGTTTTGTGCCAGCGTAAGATCTTTTTCACTTTTGAAAATTTTTTCTTACAGCGGTAAACTCTTTCTTATTCTTGTAAAATCATCCTGATCAACAATATTTCTTAACGTTGCAAAATCTGTCTTGCATTGGCAAAATATTTATTACCTCAGCAAAATATTTCTCACCGTTTTAAAATATTTCTTAGAGCTGTAAAATATTTCTTACCCTTATAAACTATTTCTTATCCCTGCAAATATTTACTACCGCTACAGAATATTTGTTTGCCTTATAAAATATTTTTCATCGTGGCGAAATATTTCTAACTTTGATGAAACATTTTTTACTTTTGTAAAAAAGAAAAATCTTCGTTGTAAAAAAAATTGTGAGATGTTTAATTTTATTCATAGGATTCCATTTTTCTTCGGTTGAGAAAACTATTCCGTTTTGAAAAAACTACTTATGAAGAATGAACCTACGTATATTAATTTAAAATATTATTTTATGCTTTGGAATAATTTCCGACGTAATAAAAACATCATAACGCACCAAAAGGCTGTTCATTCAATCATTGAAAACTGTTCAGAAATATTAACTTTGATTTAATTTCCTCTAAATGTAATCACAAATGCAACTGCTACTCATTCTCAACATCGTTCCTAACGATCTTTCCAAACAAAAATCCCAACTTAGACGAAATATATGTTGAACACAAGTTTAGAAAGTTTTTCTGCTCAATTTACACGAGCGCAAGGCCGTCATCAAATTGCATCAATAACTTTTCATGCGTCCAACTTTTGAGGTTCAATGTTCATTTTGTTCAAAGTTCAGAGTTTAGAGTTCGTTTTAAACAAAAATTTCATTTTAAATTCAGGTAACTTCTCTGCTCCTCGATCTTTTTTCTCAAGTTCCCCTACTGAATATGAACCATCACAATCCAAACCCAAACAAGAAACAAATTTTATCGTTTCTTGCCAAGCATTTTTTCAACAGGTACGTTATGTTTCGAAGAGTCACAAGTGTTTTGTTAAAAACAATTTAAAGTGTTTCAAAGTAAAACACCCATGTCTTTTCGAAGTAACATCTTTTGAACAACAACACCGGTTTTTTTTCAAAGGACAATCTTTGTAAATGACTATCTTTTCGTACAACCATATTTTCAAACAACCATATTGGGGCTTGCTCGAACCACCATTTTTTCAAACGACCATCATTTCGTGCTTCTATCTTTTCGAACAACCATACAGAGGTCTTATTGAACGATCATTTTTTCAAACGACCATACCGGTGCCTTTTCGAACGACAATTTTTTCGAATTTCCTGTTCTTCGAAGGACCCTCTTTTCGAAAGACCCCTTCCAACTCACATTTCTTCCTCTCCAGCCAAGCCTGAGCCTGTGGTCAACTGTGACGTGGTCAACAACAACTCTATGTCGGCTAGCGAGGCCGTGGTGTCGTGCGTTCCAGGCTGGGACGGCGGCCTGGAACAGTCGTTCACTCTGGAAGTCCGTGAGTCCAAGAACAAGCATTCCAGGATCTTGGCGTCAGTGCAGCACTCACCATTGCCTTATTTTAACTTAAAGGGGCTGAAGCCAAGGGAACATTACCTCTTTATCGTGACCGCTGTGAACTCAAGGGGCACTAGTCCCCCCGTGACCGTGTCCTACATCACCCCCTTCAGAGAGATGCCGTCCCTTGCGTCTCACACCGGCGACAGCGCGACCTGGATATCTTGGACTTCGTTCGTGGCTGTGATATTCGGAGCCATGCTCAGTATTTTGTCGTGTCTCTGTGCTGTTCTTGGCCTCATGAAGTTCAAGTCATCCTCGGGGGGACAGGGTGCCAAGCTTCCCGCATCATCACTGCCATTCCCTTCCCTAAAAGGCGAAGGCCTGGAAGGAATTAACAGGTCTGCTTCCAGGAAATGTTCTTCAGAGGGACTAGGATCGTCTGGGATCATCTGTAACGCGTGTGAGTACATTGGCACATTATCAACAATAATGGTGGATTTCAGAAGCATGCGTTGGCCTTCGAGCGGCCATTATTTTTGTAACAACCTAATATAAACAATAATAATTAAAATGATGGCAATAATAATAGTAAAGAAACAACGATGAGAAATAATACTGCCAATAATGATCATATTTAATTAAAATGTTAATAAAAACCTAAATTTTGATATTGGTATTATGAGAGAATTTTGCTTAATGAAAATAATTTTTTTGCTAATTAAGCAAACAATAGCAACACCGAGAACACAAAATATGAATATCGGTGTATAATTCTTTCAATAGATGCGTATGTTTTTCATAGTGTATTGTTTTTTGAATATGGATTTGCACCCATTTATGAAACGTCAGAATTTCACTTATTTTAATTTATGAATATCTGATAATTGAGTTTTTCATTAAGTACTTTGCTCTTTATTTAAAAAATGCTTCCTAAGAGAAATATTCTAGTACTGTCAGTCTCAATTTCTTGTGCGGTGAGCCATGCTACGCTTTGTGTCCAGCAAGTGATTTAATAACCGTATGATACTGTCTTGCATAATTCTGGAGCAATTAGCGCAATAACTGGATACTATTGCCCTGCATAATTCTGGAGCAATTAGGGCTGTGTGAGGTCGCTGTAAGCCTAGCTATTGCGTCGGCACTTACAGCTGCAAACAGCTTGATGTCTAGTTAGAACTAGTACGTTACTGGTTATAATAGTTTGACACTTACAGCTGCAAACAGCTTGATGTCTAGTTAGAACTAGCTCACTACTGGCTCTGCTAGTTAGACTAGTCAAGTGAGTCATGGAATACCATATTTACGAAGAGTTAAATTTGTTCTGGTGCAACTTTGGTATGCAAAAATACATTTTGCAAGTAGAAGCAGAATCTAAGATGGATTTTGCGATTGACCTTGAAAAAAATGACTGAAACGCTCCAAAATTGTTTCAAGTACTCTGATTATAAGACATTATGATTGCATCTAACTTGAATGTGCCATTTACTTACAATATAATTGTAAAATACGTAATATTTTTATTTTCAGTTCATTCCCTTGCTTGTATCGTGAGAAGATGGAGTAATGCAAAAGATGTTACAGCATGTACAAAAATTAACTAACATGTGTCGATTTTTTATGTGCTACAGCGTACGAAAAGAAATTTTATTCTGTTATAAATCGATAATTCGAGTTACTAATATTTCCTTTCAGACTTGAACAACAGTAGCGACAAGCTGAAAAATGTTGAATTTCGAGCCGACTATGACGGTGGGTTAACTGACCGTTGCAGTTCTGCTTCTTCCAGTTACTGTCGACTGGAAAAACAGTTCCACAGTTCCACCACCGACGTCGCTTACTGCAAACACGACAGAGATGTCAATTTTTACAGCCTGCGTCGAAACGTCAACGTGTTTCACCCTGATCCACCTACAGAGAGCTACCACGCGTGTCATCCAGGTGTCACAGCGAGGAACTTACGCAGTTCAGAAAATCTACGCAGCTCTGGAAGCGATGTCAGAATTTCCAGAAGCAACACACGTAGATCCCCAGCAGGAGCACCTTGTTCTCGAAGCCAATTTTCGAGCAGCGACGGACGATTTGTTCCTAATGAGACTAGGTTTCCGCCTCCAGATCTCCAATATCCGATGCCTAGTGACAATCCATATCCTACGGAAGAGGGACGATATTTAGCAGACGACGACCGATATTTCCCCGGTACCGACCGTTACAATATCAGTAGTGTTAGTGCTACCATTAAAACTTGCGATAATGACACTATCTACCATTAGTTTTTTAGCCGTACTGAAAGTTAGGTAGACCTGTGGAGGCTAATATCATTGTTGCAATATTGAAGACATTTTAGATGAGCATATCCCAGGTATTATTAATATACAACAATTCATTCCTCGGTTTACATGACCTCACTTTAACAGATTTCGGCAAGAACAGACAAAATCTACGACCCTATCTAGATTTGTCCGTTATTTCCGAATTCCGTAGAACTGAAATCCGTTGAACTGAGGATAGTGCAGCTCAAAATAAGGTATCACTTGAGAAATTTGTGGCCCAACTCATCACTACGGAATTTATTGAGATTATTGAACAAAAATTACTTAGGAATTTCTACAGGGTGTTTAGAGTCACAATCTTGCTACCAACGCATATGTCGTGTATATCAAGTAAGGAACTCATAGTGGTGTTATCATCGAAATAAACAGGATCCAAGCCTGTATTGGTGTTAGAGAGGTCCCTTATATAATTATATCTGATTGTTATACATCCTTAGCTCCTGTATTCTGTACCATAAATAACAAAAAAAGAGTATGATAGGAAACAAATAAGTGACGGTGACAGATACCCTGTAGCAGAAGGAAGTTAGAAGTTTGTATCTTACTCATGACAGAGACAGTGTCACGCAGTGTAGGGTTGTGATTGCTTTAACAATGGATAATTAATTGTAATGATGCTGGAAATATCGTTTGGTTGAACTGATGGATTAAGCTTGTACGTTCCTCATGAGTGTACATAATAGTACACAGTGAAAGATTCTGTGGGTTTTTTAATTTTTTGAGGTTTGAGATAATTCCTGGTATATACGTATGAATATCATTTATATACATTCCTGGATATACGTACGTATATCATTTATATACATTCCAGGTATATACGTATACATCATTTATACACATTTCTGGTATATACGTATACATCATTTATACACATTTCTGGTATATACGTATACATCATTTATACACATTTCTGGTATATACGTATACATCATTTATACACATTTCTGGTATATACGTATACATCATTTATACACATTTCTGGTATATACGTATATATCATTTATACACATTTCTGATATATACGTATACATCATTTATACACATTTCTGGTATATACGTATACATCATTTATACACATTTCTGGTATATACGTATATATATTATTTGCTTATACGAAGTATTATTTGTGGCCCGAAAATACTATTATAGGTTTGTATAATAGACTTGTGTGTTCTGTGTAGTGCAGCTGTTTGTTGAACTATAAGTGTGATTGTGATCCCTATGTCAACATAGACTAAAATTAGACAAAACCGCAAATTAAAATGGGTATAGGTGCAATATCATTGTAGAAAATAAACAAAGTGACAAATTAAAATATTACTAATTGAAATATTGTATAGATATAAAAAAGTTGTAAATTAAAGGAATTCTAATAACGATATTATAACATAAAAATAAACAAAGTGGTGAATAAAACAACTTCTATTTTAAGGCTCATTGTATAACATAGACAATGTGACAAATTCATTACCAAATAAATTGCAAATTAAACAAAAATTACATAAAGTCATAACTGTAACGTTGTTTTATCATTAGCAAAACTGCAGCATTGTGCAAAGTATTGAGTATTTAAATTAAGCTGTATTCAAGGAATTTGTATTATTGTTTATTTGCAATTATTATCAGTTGTATTTTAATGTATCCAATGAGTTGCATGTTTGGAATATCCAATAAGTTGCATTTTAGGAATATCCAATAATTTGCATTTTAGGAATATCCAATAAGTTGCATTTTAGGAATATCCAATAAGTTGCATTTTAGGAATATCCAATAATTTGCATTTTAGGAATATCCAATAAGTTGCATTTTAGTAATATCCAATAATTTACATTTTAGGAATATCCAATAATTTGCATTTCAGGAATATCCAATAATTTGCATTTTAGGAATATCCAATAAGTTGCATTTTAGAAATCCGTGCATCTCAGGAATGCCCAGGGGGGGGGCGGGACTCTCGTAGCTGCCTCCACGACTTCCTGTTCTTTAGAATTCATGGATTCCGTCCGGAATTGTGGACGGTTTTGAGCTCAGCGATTGTGTCTGCGTGGTTTCTGGGAATGATTCTTTTGTCATGTCGAACTTTTGCAATAGAGTTTGCTTATTAATTTGTAATATCAATATATTTATCATTAGTATGAATTCCATAATATTGTAATAATAATAATTTTACGGGCTGCGCAATAGTGGGATGTTAATCATTTTTATGAGTGCCATGGTATTGTAATAATAATAATTCTAGCGAGACCCGTAATATTGTATTGTTAATAATTCTTGTGAGTTCCATAACATCATGCCATTAATAATTCGCATGGTTGACTTAACATGGGTGGCGTTATATTCAATAATAAAATAATTAAATTCTCCACAAGAAGCAGATGCTCCACACAATGAAGAAATATTGTGGCAAGCAAGAGCTTCGCAACGAGAACATAATTTCAGATACATTTTTTATTCTTAATTAAATAAAACATTAATGAAACATATTCATTTAGCTCCTTGTGGTAACTTATTTGCAACGTGGCGCTAATTCCGACGTCTTTCTAATATTTTACGGTCTGTTTAGGTTCATATTTATTATTCTGTTCCTCAAGCTTCTCCTGTGATTGTTAGAATGCCATGCTTATCATAATGGTTCATCAATATCATGATTAATTTGCATACCATGTTATCGTTATGGTACATGAGTGTCATGATGTCACATTGGTTCATGATTGTATTTGAGATATGATTGTCATAATGACACTCTATGAGAATTACCAAAACACCTGAAGAAATGAAGCAACATTTTTAATTCAGTACAAATATTCACCTTTCCCTGTATTCAGGCAACGATTTTTTTTCCTTATTATGCAATCCCATCCTAACAAAAATTTTTAACATTGCGTCAGTGAATTTTATTGCCGTAGAAAGCAATAACCGACGTGATGTTTCCTGCGTTCTTTAGTTTGTGTATGAAGTTCTCATGAAGATTTGACCGTACGGACAGCGCTAATTTTTGGACCTTTATTGTTTTATAGTTTTTTATACCTTAACCATAAAGAATTAACGGTGAAAAGCTTCCAATTTATGAAAACCATAATGAGTACAGTCACGCTTGTGCTGTGCTGTGCAGTCACACCTGTGCTGTGCTGTGCAGTCACGCCTCTGCTGTGCTGTGCAGTCACGCCTGTGCTGTGCAGTTACGCCAATACTGTGCAGTCATACCTGTATATATCCCTCATACTTCACTTGCTGTACTTCCACATTGTCTATTTGTGTGAGTTACTTAATGTTTCACTTTGTGGGTAACATTTTCCATGTTTGTTCATAATGTTTCTCACATGATGATGTTGATACCATTCTCCATGTTCGTTCATGATGTTATAAACATGATAATGTGGATGTTTTGCTCATCTCTAGGAATTTCAGCGACTCCTAAAAAAAACGAATTCCTACCTCAGCTGCTACAGTAGGCGACATGAAAGCATGAAACTTTTCTCCTAGGTTTACAGACCATATCGACAATTTGTCATCAGTCATTACCGTTCGTAAATAATTATTAACGATCACTTGGAAAACTACTAAGGCCATTTAAGGAATAGGATTAAGGTTCAAGATTAAAATGTTACCATTAAGACAACATGTGAATTATGGTATGTATTGCAATGTTGTACGTGTATGTGTTATCCTACATAGATTAAAATCTATGTAGAACATATATGTAGAATTACTGTTGGCTGTATTAAATATACGGATGTTTGGTGCTCAAACCAAGTACACGTTAATACTTTTCTTCTGGATTTTGTTATCCTTCCGTAAAGATACAATCTGCTAAGGATCATACATTATAAATGAAAAATTAATTTCATCTATGTGGGAAACTTTTCTTTTAAAAAATGCAAATGGGATGTCTTTTACAGAATTTGTTATTATATACAGTTATTGTCATTCATGTTTATGTTTTTTAAATATACTATATACTACGAATCTGCTTTCGAGCGGGAAGACCCGGGTTCGAATCCCGCTGCCGACATGGTTGACGCGGCTAGAAATACGGCATGGGACTTGGGTAAATAATCGAATAATTATCGAAGTAATTATCCGACCCAAGAATGGCCAGAAGGTTCGTTCCTATAGCCTCATTCTATTCTATATTTATCAACCAAGGTTATTTGAAATTTTTACTTCTCGTGCTGATTAGCTGGGAACTGTGAATATATGAAAAAAATCAAAGAAAATGTCTCATCTGTCGTCTAAAAAAAATTATGAGTGATATTTCGTTATAAATTTCCGGAAAAAGCTTTAATAAATTTTGATCAAAAAATTGCTATCAAAAACGATGTTGTCTTCGACTGCACAGTATCGTGATTGTAAATGTGAAAAGAACACGTAAGACGATCTCTGTTCCATGATTGAAATTATTCCTGTAGCGTTGTGTGTTGTTTCAAAATTAATTATTTAATGTAAACTGAATAATCTCGTAGCTAAGATACGTCCAGGTTACATGAAGAGTGACTCATCAACACGTGGAAATTTCATGTTTTTTGCGTGTTGAATTTTTCGACGATGAAAAAAGTCGCTATTCACTTATTTCCCGCGATGAAAAATATTGACTGTTTTTTTTCAACAGAGAATTAAATACTTGGAATTAAACAGTTAAGAATGTTTTTAGAACGTTGAACAGATCACACAGACCTGCTGAATAAGTGTCTTGCAATATATGTTTTTAGAGTTTTAGAGAGTATAGCTAGAGAAATATTTTGTATCGAACTCGATCGAAAAAAGAAAAATTTCAATAATAAATTTCTTTTGGATCTTCATATCGATATTACGTGCAATCGACCAACTTCTAAGGTGTTTTTTCCGTTTCCACAAACTGTTAGTAGATTTAACAAATTAAGATTGTAGCACGTGTTTTTTGTCACGCGCTATAATAATGATAAGAGAAAACTACAAGTTATTTAAATAGGACTCTATAAATTCAATTATCTTATGGATATTTGCATATCAAGAGGAATGATCTTTAAACATTAAGTTTTTTTAACAATTTCAGTGCATGTACTTTATGCATTGTATCGTGGATACCAAAAGAGCCGAAGTACTATAAAATACGTAATTTTATCACTTATTAGCCTACTTCGTCTTCAATGTGGAATCTCCTTCGGAAAGCCCGTGGTCACTGACAAGTGAAAGAAAAAGAAAGCCAACGCAATTCATTAAAAACTCGTAATTTTGTGTCCATTCAGGCCTACAAGTTCTTAATAAAAACTAAATAATAATTGAAAGGAGACAAAAATGTAATGTAACTATAAATACATGAGCATATTATGTTTATGTTGAGTTATCTTCTGCCCTCCATAATATTCATGTGAACAGGAATATTAAAATACTGAATTATTCTGATAATTTTTTCCAGTGAAATAGTAGTTTACATGCAATATTACTCGTGCACGATATTATTTTTTAATAAAGACCAAAGCAAAGAAGCAAGGATCTCTCCCCACTTCATTACCAGACATTGATATTAAGGGAAATCTCTATACACGTTATGACGAGTTAGGCTGGAGAATTACTGACTGTCGCGACGGTGAGACCATTATTATTATTATTATACTTGTCTTATTACTTGTGAGAACACTTCAACAACACTCTAAAATATACCTGAAACACCTAAAGTCTAACATTAATGCTAAGATTTAGAAACTTGAAGCATTAAAACAAAATTGCTCACTCTGCAAAGAGTATGACCCTGCAACTACAAAATGGTTAACCACCACGACATCTACAAAAAATAAACTGACAGTATACAAAAATTAGATCAACCGATTGAAGGTAAATCTAGAATAGAATATAAACTCATAGGTGGTGCAATAACAATATAAGATATCAATGAATACAGACCTCTATATTCCTCCTAATGCAGAATTAAACGCCGCTCGAAGAAAAAACCGTGTCGACAAACCGTGCAATAATAGAGGTGTTTATAGCTCCATGATATTCATCAAAGAAAACCTGCAGGTGCAATTTAAAAGTAAACGAGTAGCAGAACAAATAGATATACTACATCTCGCATCTACCCACACCCAGAGAAACCATCAAAATTGTACAATTTTTACTCAAAATGACCTCGATATCTATTGTAGTTCTGCATTCTAATTGTACTTGACTATGGGAACCCAACCTGTATAGCAACCGGATGAACTTGATGGCTTCGTGAAAAATATTATCAGTACTCCTCATGATGCATAACCATGGGAGACTTCAGTCTGCATAGACTATTCATCAAAATAGTCTAGTTTATGAATAAATATAATTTCTCTGCAGCAGCGTAAACGTACCGACTAGACAAAACAACATCCTATGCTGTAAACTTTTCCCAGTTAAAATTGCCGGAACCTGGAACCAGCTGCCAAAAATATAATTCCTACCTGTTCTGTGAACACAGTCAAAAATCGTCCGGAAAAATATTGAAGGAACACCTCAGTTCTATAAAGTACTAATACCATACCATTTTTAGCTCCTAGGGCCTGCGTATGATTGCGGTACCTGTGCGAGACTAAAATGCCTGTGCGTGATTAAGGTGCATGCACTTGATTGAAATGTTAGCGTATGATTGAGGTGCGTGTGTGGGATTGATGCCTTTACGTTAGACGGCATAAGATTTGAGTAGCAGCCCGAAAATGGTCCAAGAGGCTCGTTTCTGGTCCCATATTCTATTCTACTTCATCTAAGATTAAAAAAGGGGTTATAATGTTCTACAGAGAGACATGTTCATGGGACCGAATAGAGAGAGTGAGAGACAAATGAATTATTATAAAAAAGCTCTCAGACTCTAAGTTGATTTTCTATTAAATTGTTTGAGAGTAAAACCTTATTTGTAATTTCATTAAAAGCAGGTTCAAGTTTGTGAATGTGTAGGGTGTAGTTCATGTGTTACAGCAGTCACTAATTCACACATGGACCTAAGGTTTTAAGTAAACTGTAGTGCATCTGTTTACATTCAGTTACCTACATTGTGCAATGAGATATAATCGCATCTTGGACTTTATGGTCATATGTTTTTTAACTCTATGGTTGTATGATCTTGAACTTCATGGTCATGTGTATTTTAATGAAATTAATGATAGTAGGTTCTTAGACTTCAGAGTCTTGTGTTTTTAGATTTTATGTTTGTAAGTGTTGGAGTTTATGATTGTACATTAAACTTCATGTTTGTACGCTTTTGGAGTCTATGTTTACATCTCTTCGACATTATGGTCATATGTTGTTAGACTTTATAGTCGAATGTTCAGTAGGACTTTTGTATGTTTGTTCATGGATCTTCAAATCAAAATTCTGGTATTCAGCGCAGACCCCACACGTGACATATCACTTTTTGTATTGAATTTTTCGGTCCATCGCCAATTTTATAGAGTCCAGTGTTGAACTTGAACATGACCCCAGCATCAAAATCAGCGTCGGGCTGTGTACTCGCCCAATCACCGGTCATGGGGGCTCCAGGGTCACGGTTATTGGCTGGCCAGCGCCAGACACCGTCCACTCTGAATAGGCCTACGAAGTGCGTTGATTTTTGACCATCTGAGAGAACAAATAAGTGAGATTATTTTACTGTCAAAGTGTATTTTCAAGAAAAGAATTTAAATACTGGATTGTAGGAGTGTGTTTTGTTATTGTACAGGAACAGTAATATCAGTTGCGATAAGGAGTGCAAAGAATGCTCATTTCATAAATACAAGCCTATAGAACATTAAACGAGCCTCAACTTAATAATGAATGTCCCATGGGTAGGACCAGCGTTTTATGAGGTGCATTCATTTTATAACACATCCGATGTTTTTACATATGACTGAAACCAGTAGAAAAATACGGTTTGTTTGTTTTAAAATACGTGTACACTCGTTGAGAATCCGTGACAAGGATGGCAGCACTGTACGGTGCACAAAACTCTAGCAGTAACAGCGAGAGTGAGGACTGTTTTCGGTACTTAAAATGGGCGTATCGCGTCTGTGTCTGTGTTTTCGTTCTTCACGATTGATAAACGGCATCTATGCTGCATCCATTGTCACAATTGATGAAAAGAAAGTCCCATTCATGTTGTCCTCACGCGTCAGCATTGCTTGGCGACATGCCACATGCGCAGCCTTGTGGTCGTTCGTCAGCATTCGTGGTAACCACCCGGAGGACACTTTTCGTATTTTCAGGTTTTGATGCAGCATTATGTGCTCAGACTTCACGGAACTGCTAACTTTGGAGGCGAGGGCTCCACACTCATTAAGCGATCCTCCAAAACAACTTTCTCCACTCGCTCGATTGTGTCAGACCGGATGGTGGGAGGCTGATGTTCTGCATTCTCTGAACTGTTGCACCAACGAACGCTCATAAGACACATCCATGACACCATCACCACGTCTCACTCAGCTGGCCATGGACATCAATCAATGTCACACCCTTCAAATGAAGAATACGAATGATTGCACGCTGTTCTTGTAACAAAAAGTAGCTATTTTATGTATCAAAACAGTCTTAACTTTCGCAGCTACCGGTAGGGTTCTGGTCACCATACAACGCTGCAATCTCTGTCACGCATTTAAAACGAGTGCACAAGTTTTTTCAATCAAATTTCATTTCCTATCTGCTTCCAGTACGGAGAAAAATATCGGAGGTGTTATAACTCTAAGGAACCTTGTAGAAATAGGAACAATTATGCCAGTAGTAATCACATCTTTAACTAGGTGAATCGTTAGGTCCATCTTACATTCTAATTTGTAACTAGGGACTTATAACCTGTACAACTTTTCAACGATATGAATTATCCACAACTTTATTTTACTAGTTCATCAACTCTATATAACTAAGGAAGTAGAGAATAACATGAAAACGGGCATATGGAGGAAAATCAACAAAACAATGCTCTTCTGACTGCATGTATAACTTGTTAAAACAACCTTAAAAAACTACAAATTTTTCAGCCATCTGACAGCTGAGGAAAAACGTTAAAATGCTAGCCACTACTTTTCTAATTTTTATTTCATTGTTGCACCAATTTAAATTAACATAAACTAAGTCAGATCTTTCGAAATGAAACTTGGGGAGTTGAATACTGAAGAAAATATTGATTAGGAACGCAGTGCATGAATAAATGAATAAATGCTAGCTAGAAATATTATGTACAACTTATCTGCTGGTTATTTACTGGTTGTTTACTGCTTATTTAACAGTTATTCGCGGGTAATTTTTTTGTTTATTTAGTGGGTATTTATTGTCCATTAGTGATTTATTTTTTATTTTGCTTGTTGGTATATGTATTGGTGTTTTTTACTTGTTAATAATTTTTACCATGCTTGCTGTCGTAGTACTCTGTCATTGCAGTACAGTCTTCAGCAGTCTCTGGAGAAGCCAGGTTAGCCCCCAAGTTTTCACAGTACTGGCGCACTTCACAGTATGTGCCAGTGAAGTCACTGTCGTACATGCAGCCAAACTCGTACTGTGTGAAGGGGGGCGTGCACGCGGTCCGGAGGGCAGAGGTGCCTGTGAGGGGTAATAGGAATAACAAATGGTACAGGATTGCACATTATAATACAGGTTGTCCATAAAGTTTCTTTACTATTTTAATTTTTTTTACAAATGTTATTGATAAGGTATTTTATTCAAATTTGTTCCATTGTATTCAGTTTTCATTACAGTTTTTAATTACATTTTGTATTTGTGTGTTTTAGTGATACTGTTTGTGAAAAAGGCGCTGTTGAGAGTTTATGAGAGACTTTTATAAGAGACTTAATAAACACCCTGTACAGTGTATTATAGTTTCACAGAGAGTAACGGCTCAGTATTACAGAGAGTAACGGCACAGTATTATAGAGTAACGGTACAGTATAACAAAGTTCAAAACGGATTTCATATAACGTGAGTGTGATTCAAATGTGATAATTATCATGTGTTATTATTGTTGCATGTTGAGAGTGTGCAGGTTATTATCTGTCGTTGTTTACTATCAGATTGGATATGGCAACAGGAACAGGCTGAGTCGTCTGGTTTTGTGTGTCTATCCAAGTCCCCGTCCTCACACAGTAGCAGATGTGAAGCCAGTTATTGTTACACATATTATGAAAATAATGATTCCTTGTTAGACATGATGATTAAACAGACGTTTACTGTAATACTGCAACGATGCTCTGTCGATTGATTTACACCAAGGTCGTTCATATGGTTGTTATGAACAATCGAACACTAAAACTATAGTGAAAAATAAGTTTAGGATATGAAAATTTCGTCATTTATATGAAATTTTCCACAGTTGATGAGCGGCTACGCGACGTGGCTTGTGCTGCCAGGCTCCTGGTTCGAATTTCCACTCATCATTCAAATTTTTTCTGTCTTGTGACGCAGAGGACAATGATGAGTGACGGACTGGCTGACTAATTCATCAAAACTTGCAAATCATCGCTACGTGTCCCTACGAGCTTCTACCTCAAGCTCATCTTGCGCCCCTACGAGCTTCTACCTCAAGCTCATCTTGCGCCCCTACGAGCTTCTACCTCACGTCACAACACAAGAAGGATGGGAACAGTCGCTGGAAGCATGATCACCAGTTTTAAGATGTTAGCATTAAGAATTTAGAACCCAATGTGAATATAATGTAAACCTCATTCGAAAAAAGTTTTATTTTTTCGTTTCTGAAATTACTTTTTTCTCGCTGTGAAGAACATGAAAAATTTCAAATAGTTGTACCAAAATACATTGAACACTTCAAAATTTTCCAAATACAGTTTTTACATGAACAAATGTGGTTGCTATTAACAAACGTGCAACAATTTCTGCATTTCATACCTCGGGGGATCATTCCATGCTTGGAGCAGGTGAGAGTCCGGGTGCCCGCGCACTCGGGGTCCGGGGCAGTCACGTTTTCCCCTTCCTTCAGTAGCATTCCTTCGTAGCTGCACACTGAAAATGTTCATGTGTGTATGTTGAACTGAAATAAGTATTGACCAACATGTGAACTGTAACATAAATTCCTGATGTGTTGTGTGATACTGCGTCACGATACATAGAGTCTGAATAGAAAATTTATTCGAAATGTTAATATTGATTAAATTAATACCTCAAGCAGGAAAAAATAATCATCAATCTTGATAATACTGTTAATCATTATAATCCTTGTAGTCTTGATACTCTTGACGACTTTGATAATCATTATAGTTGTGTTAATCGTTGTAAGCTTGGTAATCTCTATGATCTTGATAGCATTAATACTCTTGATAATTTTTGATAATCCTGTTGTTCTTTGTAGTCTTTGTAATCTTGATCATCTTGATAATATTGATGGTCATGATAATTCTAATAATCTTGACATCTGATAATCTTTATAAATTCCATAATCTTGATGATTTTGCTAATCATTATATTAGTAGATATTCTTGAAAAAAGGATTCACATCGAAAAATTGAGGTTATTTATTGGGTCAAAATTGCGATCATACACATTTTTCATCAAACTGAAGATTGAAAAAAAGGTTTTAATTTATACACGAAAAAAATGATTACTGGACCAAAAGATAGCCTTGCTCACCATGCACATTAAAGCAGGTGAAGTCTTGGGTGTGTTCTTCATCTTAGGAGATACGTGAGTATACATGGAAAGTATATATCTGGTGTATATATCTAGAGTATATAGAGTATAAGGGAATATTTTAGTGCTTACATGGTGAATGAAAACACGTGAAGTCTTCGGTCTGGCTTCCTTCGGCACGTGGGAGGTCCGTGGCTGCAAAGATGCACGTCGAAGACTTGTGACACATCAGATTAACAGAAAGACTCCTAGAGGCAACCATGGCGCAAAGAATCGCGCTGTAAGAGGTTATTTCAGTGAAATTTCCACTATAAATGTAGGTCATATTGGCTTGAAAACCTGTCCATTTTCTGCCCATTGAAATAGTTGATAGTACCTCCACCATCAGCAAGAAATGCAGGACTACTGTAGAAGCATAATTGACGACTGTTCCTTTAATTTTGAAATTCATTTCCAGAGTTATGTCTCAACACAGGCCGAAGTTCTGCTCCTCTGTAGAAAGATTACAAATTTTTTTAAGACATGGAAGACACAAGTAAAATAGGATCACTTCTATCTTCTCACGTAGGAAATGAGAAATAAAAAAAAAAGATGTACTAAGTATCTCTGACACCAGATTTTTGGGTGGTAATTATTGCTCATCTAGATAAGATATATATACATATATATAAAGTCATATATATATAAATATATATATATATATATATATATATATATCATAACGGCATAACGACTTTTTCTTGATTTTATATATAAAATCTTTCCTTCTTTGTATAATATATATATATTATACAAAGAAAGAAATATATATATATATATATATATATATAAATATATATATATATATATATATATATATATATATATTATACAAAGAAAGAAAGATTTTATATATAAAATCAAGAAAGTCTTCGGACTTCACATCAAACATTTAAGTATCTCGGGCTGCCGAATCAAAAAACTCTACGGGTTTTACAACACACATTTAACATCTAACCTAATGTAACAATTTGGTTCATCTCTAATTTGACATTTAAGTGACGAATTAGTTTTATACATCAACTTATCAACTTATCAACTTATATACATTACTCTACGCTGGGTTTGACACATACATTATATTTTGGCGAACCCTTGTCCACAGTACCAGAAACAGCTTGACGGTTTTCAAAAAGTAAAAAATGGAGTGTCAAATACAACATCACACCAATTTTGTCATGAAGTCGCTAAATTTCTTGACTTCCGTAGTCAGCATAAAAAATTTACGTTACACTTTGACTATTTCTGAACAAATAAATACCCAAAATTTAAACGAAATATCTATGGAGTTATAAATAGTCAATGAAATGATAGTTTCTAGCAATTTAAACAAAAATTAACAGGTTTGAACTCTCTCTATTGGCTGAATAATGATTTCACGCCACCCAGGCATAACGACTTTTTCCTAGGCCGTGCGATGAGCGACTGTTGCAAATTCCAGTAAGTTGTGAAGTACATACAGTCAGCCTAATTAATGCAAATTACTAGCTTTATTTTTGTGCTGCAGTCAATCAAAATGTCCGTGAAATTTTTGCATTTTTACACACTGCGTTATTAGTGAAGTTAATCAACTGGTGACATTAAGAAGCTGAGCATATCTGTCAATTTCAACAGTAAGCAATTTGAAAATCAGGGACCGATTTAAAAAAGAAACTCTGGAATGATGGAGACTTGGATTAAAAAATGAGGCCTGCAAAATTTTTGCTTTTCGCTAATTTATTCAGACATCAATTAATTCCTATCCAAGAATCTGATAAAATTTGTTAAAATGGTGAATAGAGTTTGACCGTTCATAGTCAAATGACTAAAATAGAGCTTGACTATGCATTGACAAATGACATGAATGGAACTTGACTGTGCATTGACAATTAACATGGACAGAACTTGACTGTGCATTGACAATTAACATGAACAGAACTTGACTATTCATTGACAAATAACACAGAAAGGCTGGTTAATGCAGCAACCACGACAGCAACAGTAACTTTCTACAATTCAGGTTCTAGATCTCTATTTATTGTTTATTACTGGTATTTGAAATATACGAGTGTGAATACACTGGATGAAGTAGTAAATGGAGACAGAAGATGGGTACGGTAAACAGAAATAGTAAATAGGAAGTGTTGATGGAAACAGTAAATGGTAACAGTGAATTCCATGAGTTATCGATTTCATAGTGAGAACATATACAAATTTCAACGTGAAACCATTTTTTAGTATAACTGCCACAGAACGTTCAGTAAGAGTACAGAAATATTCTTACACAGTATGAGTTCATGGTTAACCCGTACGCCCTCAGGTAACCTCCGTTGATCTCTCATATATGAAACCAAGTTTGTTATGAAGTCGTTTTTAAGAAAAATTTCAAGTATTTTTCTCGTGCATTGTCAATTTATTTCCCTTTGATCTCGTTTTCTATACACCCCTATTAAGTGATGAAATTATTGGTGTGATTTCTTGGTAGAGCAGAGATGACCTAAAAGCCCGGAGCAACTTAGGTAGCTTAGATGCAATTGCAGTGTTGAAATAAGCCAAGTGAATGATGGTTGATTAAATATATTTATCAAGCCTGCAAAATTCCCACCTTCATCATATTAGGTGTCTGTACTGTGGCTCGTTATTGTTTCTTCGTTATTTCAGGAAACCGACGAACTGTTGCTGCTGATGGTCTGTTTAGCGGAACAGGAAATGCTGCGTATCACAGAGATATAATTCAAACTCTTTAGCAAACTTTGAATACATTGCAACAGTTTAGTAACATGCTTTGGTTCGATGTCATTGTAAAATTGTAGGAAATACTTGGGGTAAAAAAATGAAGTGATCTTGAGGAATGACGCTAGTTTTTCGTTGTTAAAAACCAACGTGGATTAAGCTGCTGGTTCTGTAAAGATGGATCACAGAACTAACCACTTGTTTCAATAACACTGAAGATAACGAATTAGGAGATATTACAAAAAAATATTAGCAATTACTTCATCGTCAATAACACTGCATGACATAAAAAGAAGTTAGACAGATCAATAATAAACTGATGCGCAGAGAACCGATAAATAATGAACACTTTTGAAGAAAATGAAAGTCATTTAATCACGATTTCGATCTATATTCCTGAAGCCACATGACATGCAAGGTCACGTGACAAAAAGTAATAAGGAACTTTCATTCAACTCGTCATGTATGCATGTGACCTCTAGAAGAGTCGTGTTTTAGCAGAATGTTCGTGACGATGACACAAGCCAAAAATTTTTGGTATTTAGTCTAGGTGAAGTAAAATATTGAGGCCAAAGTAACTTATTGTGAAAGTAACTTAGTGTAAAAGTAACTTACTGTAGAAGTAACTCACTGTAAAACAACCTTAGTGTAGAAGTAACTTAGTGTAAAAGTAACTTACTGTAGAAGTAACTCACTGTAAAACAACCTTAGTGTAGAAGTAACTTAGTGTGAAAGTAACTTACTGTAGAAGTAACTCGGTGTAAAATTAGTTATTTAATTAATTTGCATAATGTTCGTGACGATGACGCGAACCCAAAATTTTTGGTGTTTCGCCTAGCTAATGTAAGATATATGAGCCGAAGTAACTTACTCTGGAAGTAACTTAGTGTAAAAGTAACTTTCTGTAAAAGTAACTCACTGAAAAATTAACATAGTGTAGAAATAATTTAGTGTGAAAGTATTTTACTGTAGAAGTAACTTAGTGCTAAATTAATTTACTGTAGAAGTAACTTACTGTAGAAATGACATACCATAGAAGTAATCAACACAATATAATAAAACGCCATGTGTCTCCTTAAATGAATGCATTTATATATATTTTTGTGCGTAGTTTCTCCTATGCTATAACAATGGAAATCTCATTGAACACAATTAATTTGTGGAGAATTTTTGCATTAGTACTGCTCAACCATGTATATTGGATACACAGATTTCATCATATATGTTTCATTACTGCGATGATGAAGGGCTCATCAAGCAGTACTGTGAGACTCGAATATGAAAGCGAGAAAAGTGAACTCAAATCGAAACGGGTACGCATGTATTATAAGCTTGTATTGTGGATACCAAAAAACCGGGTCATTATAAAATACTCAATTTTTTTCTGTTATTAGCTTTCTTCTCTTACACGGCCATGTTATCGGTAGATAAGATACAGAATGGAAGTTTTGTATCTATTAATGAAAAATATCCATATAAAACACAATAATTCGTTGTCAATCTTTCATGCATTCATACCTATAATAATTTTAAATTAATCAAACCTAAATCACGGAATTTCGTTATTAAAACTCCATATTTTTACCGCGTATACACACCACTTTACTATAGAAGCAGCTTACTGTAGAAATAACTCGATGCTTGTGTATGGCAGGCAGGCTGTTATAAAAATGGAAATGTGAGGGTAAATTCAGAAACATGAGCCCATTGAGGTATATTCTGTTGAGTATCTGAGATACACGCCTATGGCGTTAAATACTTTTAAGTACATATCTGTAAACACGAGTTCATTGAAGTAAATACGTATAAGTATTTACGTTACATTCACCTGGAGGTGAATATTCTTGAGTATCTATGATACGACACATTGAAGTGTATACTCAAGCCCTCGTTCATGACATGTACGCTTGGTGTTGGCAGCAGAATTCCAGCCCTGCCTGGAGCCGCAGCGACGATTTGGACGTCAATTCCAGTCGGCCAGAAAGATGATGTTTGCACGCCAGGAATTAGCGTCTCAAGGCAGTGATTATGACCGGTATTTTTGGTGGATAAAACTCCAGAGTTAGGCTTTGGAGGCACAGTAACGAGAATCTCTTTTTCCAGACGGTCATTTACTGTTCCAATTTATTATTTCCATTAAAGTATTCTCGACCACTGTTCCCATTTATAATTTGTATTTATTCTTTCCATTTATTTTTCCACACATATAGTACCTCCTTACAGTTCCCATTCACTGTGCCAATAGTATTCGCACCATCTGTTCCCTTTAGCTGATACCAAACATCGTTCCTATTTACAATTCCCATTTACTGTTCCCATTAACTGCTACCAAACATCGTTCCCATTTAATATTCCCATTTACTGCTCCCATTAGCTGCTACCAAACATCGTTCCCATTTACAATTCCCATTTACTGCTCCCATTAGCTGCTCCCTGCAAGGCAATCACACACGCATCCAGTACTCAGACGTAAAAAGAAAGGCATTTCGTTAATGCATTTCAACGCGCTGATTAGTGAAAAAATTCAGTTGGTGTCGTGACCACTACATTGACCAGCGTACGTAAATTCTTTGCCAATAAGCAATTAGGTTCTATTGAAGAACATGTGTACATTTTTACTAAGTATTTTTGTGGGCATAAAGGAAGAATATTGGTGTCTAAAAAATAAAAAAATAAAAGTCATGAATCTCATATTGTATTCGAAGTTTTTGTCTCTAGTGTAAGTTTCGTTTTTTAACACGTTTCTCAGTTACCCACGTCTCATTTTTTTCTTGTATCATTTTAAATCAGGATCACAATTTTTTCACCACATGCACAAAGTTTCGGAGCATCACATGTTTATTACAAACCTTCTTGTGTTAGTCGTCAGCAAGTCTATATTTTAGACTGGGATTCCATTCCCAGTTTGATAGCTTTGCCTACTGATTGACTACTATCCTCAGCTTCTTAATATCGCCCGTTGATTAACTTCTACTCTAAAATTTGTCGGTAAGAAAGCATTTCTTTTCAAATTGTCTTGATAGACTGCATATTTGTGCATATTAAACTGACTGTACACAGCACACAGCGTCTTGCAAAATTGTAGTCGCTCATTGCACGGCCAAGGGAACAGTCTTCATTTCTGGGTTCAGTGAAATAATCATTTAACAAAAAGTAATCCTTATAAACCAGTAAATTCATGTTGAAGTTGCAAGAAATTATTTCTTCTTATTTTTTGTAGTGGCGACCACATTTCTTCATGCAAAAAGGTATGTTCAGCCATTTTGCAGGTGAAAATTTATTTTAATTTGCCCATTTTAAGTTTTTTTGTGTTGCTTACAGCGAAAAAGAAAAGTTTTAAAAATAGAAAAAATAAATCATTCAAGTTCGTTTTATATGACATTCAAAGTGGGTTCTCAATTCTTAATGCTAACACCTTAAGAGTAGTGATCAGGCTTCCAGCGACTGATCCCGTCCTTGCGTTGTGACGTGAGGTAGAGGTCCGTAGAGGCGTTAGATGAGCTCGATGTAGAGGCTCGTAGAGGCGCTAGATGAGCTCGAGGTAGAGGCTCATTATTATTTATTTTGTATTATTTATCAGTAATGTGTATGTCCGTTGAAAATAACGGTGTTTAATATCATGCATATGAAAGAAGAACTTAAACCAACAGATTCTCACACCTAATCAGAAATTCTAAGGATTTAAATTAGCAGTTAAAAATCTATATACCTGAAAGTCTACAGACTTAACTACCAGTATTTAAGTTTGATTTCTATTGTAATATCAGAGAAGAAATTACACACAAAACAAAATATAAAAATTTATTTATTTAAAGAGACATCTGGCGTTTATTATACAGTGTTGATGATTCCCACTGCCCCCACAGACATACCTGCCCTCCGGACCACGTGCACGCCCCCCTTCACACAGTACGAGTTTGGCTGCATGTACGACAGTGACTTCACTGGCACATACTGTGAAGTGCGCCAGTACTGTGAAAACTTGGGGGCTAACCTGGCTTCTCCAGAGACTACTGAAGACTGTACTGCAATGACAGAGTACTACAATAACAAGCATGGTAAAAAACGAATAGCAAATAAAAACACCAATAAACTGATAAGTAAAGAACCAATGAATGGTAAATGGCCATTAAATACCCAGTAAATGATAAGGAAAAACCTAAATTAGTTTATAGTTAATCATATTGGTGAAATAGTGACAGAAAAAGGAAAAAAATAGTGGCTGGCATTTTGACGCTTTTTATCAGCTGTCAGGATGCTGAACAATATGTAGTATTGTTAGGTTCTTTTGACACGTCTTGTGAGCAGTAAGACGAACATCGTTCTGTTCATTTTGCTCCATACGCCCGTTGTTGTGTTGTGCTCTGCTTCCTTAATTACACTAGTCGTGTTTCCCTAGTTATGGCACTGAGTTGTGCATGCTTTAACTAGTTATATCGTTAGACAAGTTGCGAGTCCCTAATTAGAAATTAGAGTGTGAGAAGGATCAAACTATTCACCTACTTAACGAAGTAATTAGTCCTAGCACAAGTGTTGCTAATTCTAGAACGCTAGTCAAAGCCATTGAACATTCATCAATGAGTAGTGCAATTTTTTGTATTTTATATGCTTGCATTTTTTAAATTTTCAACTTACTTAAGCTAATGAATTTAAAATTAGGATTGATGGCACTTCTTATCATAGCTGTTATAACTATTACTGTGCTGTATGAAAACACACACTATACTTATAACTCAGTAGTTGAATTACTCTCATGAAAATACACTTATAAGGTGCAATAATTTTACTATGTTTCTTTTTAAAGGAAGTCAAAAGTCATCATACTTTGTTGGCCTATTCAAAGTGGACGGTGTCTGGCGCTGGTCACTCAATAACCGTGATCCTGGACCCCCCAACAAAGGTGATTGGGATTTCTCACAGCCCAACAACGATGGTAACGCGGGTGTCATGTTCAAGAATATGTTTGGAAAGTATAGCATAGCAGATACGTCTGAGACTTCAGTGCGAAATGTGATATGCCAAGTGTGGGGTCTCCACTGAATGCCGATGTTCTGATGTAAAGAACCAAGACCAAACATACGAAAGTCCCACTAAACATATGACTATGAAGTCTAAACACGTATGATCATAATGTCGAACACACACATAGATCCCAAAAACATGCCACCATGAAATTGATTGTGCAACCATAAAGTTCAACACTTACAAGAATTAAATCCAACAACAAAGCACCCCAAATTCCAAGACATTGAAGACCGTCATAGGATCTAAGAACTCATTACCATCAAGTTCAGAAATATGCAAACAACCATTAGGTCCAAGCAACACACGCGACCATAGAATTGAAGAACATACGATTAAAATGCCCAATCATATAAATTTCAATAGTAGACGACCATAAAGCCCTATTGACGACCATAAATGGTTGCACAATACAAAGTATTAAATGTACGCAGATGTATCACAGTTGACCCAAAGTTTAGACCCACGAGTGAACTGGTAACTGCTGTAACACACGAATAAATGGTATGATAAATTACAATACAGTAGTATGTACTCTCAAAATTATCTATGTTCAAAGTATTCTACCCCTCAAAATTTTCTACGCTCATGCAGGAATCTAAATTTACATACGTTATTTAGATCGAAATATCAGTGACATATATGTGGGAAATAATATTTCAGAACAGCAGTTTGTTATCTAAACAGAGATAATGTGATTTACCAGTTCACTTGTAATAAAAGAGAATGTAAGTCTCTTAATGACCATTACATAGGAATGACTAGAATGACCCTTCAGCAACTATTAAATATTTATTAATAACAAGGTTGCATTATTAATGTTTTTTTTGTTTATCATTGCATCGAACTCATTAATAATGCTTATACTCAAATTTAACGATTTTATATACTTTTTATCAAAATAAAGGAGAGTTTTCAAATTATGGACGCCCTACAAATTTACAAGCTCAAACTAGAATATATTGGAAATACCAATGAGTTTTATGTCATCAAATTATTTAATTAACTGCAACTCAGTTTATAGGACTTTCTATTTATCTCTACAAGCTGAACCATGAACATGTGTTGTGCAGCACAATTTTCACCACTCTGGTCACCTTAAATGTGTGTGTGTGAATTATTTCTTGTATGGTTTGTCATATAGCTTCAGTACTATTTTTACATTACTGTTGCTGTGTCTGTAATTGCTACAACGGATTTTTGAGCTGAGGATGATGGTCGTCGCATCAAAACGTAGCATTTTGTGGTTGAATTTTATTTATAGCAAAATGCAAAGTAATGTGTTGATAATTTTAACATATAATGGACTTGAACAATTTAGTGAGGCTGAAAACCTAGAAAATATTACAGCAGTTGTGCTTGTCATTAATCTTTTGCCTTAAATTAACGCTGATCACTTTAGTGTTAGCCATCCTGACGTCAAAGTGAGAATGGCAATGATGATGTTTATTGCACTGCGATATGTTCAATATGACAATGATGATGTTTATTGCACTGCGATATGTTCAATATGACAATGATGATGTTTATTGCACTGCGATATGTTCAATATGATAATGATGATGTTTATTGCACCGCGTTATGTTCAATATGACAATGATGATGTTTATTGCACTGCGATATGTTCAATATGACAATGATGATGTTTATTGCACTGCGATATGTTCAATATGGCAATCCTGATGTTTAATGCACCGTGATATGTTCAATATGACAATGATGATGTTTATTGCCCCGCGATATCTTCGTTACTGGAACTTTCTTGAATATTCTGATAAATAAATATTTTAGAGTGCTCTGCTCCTCAAATAACGATGTGAATCTTGTACAATTTCATGACTTTGAAGCTTCAAACGTTAGTTTTTTATTAGTCAAATGATTATATTAATTTCATTTTTGCGTGATGTTCATGTTAACTTGTTCAGTCATAACTGTCGTTTTGAATATCAAGTTTTAAGACAAATAGTTTCATGATATATGTATTTAAAACTATTTTAGTGTCATTATGAGCTTTTTGTTTGTAAAGAATGTATTACCATAAAACGGATGACTTAGTTCATACAAGTACTAACACAAGCGAAGCAAAAAAATAAACGATCCTCATTGAATATCAGTTAATAATGCGACAATGAGATTCCTGTCTCTTCACTTCTGTCTTTGTCAAAAAATAATATCGTGCACTGGTAACATTGCATGCAAATTTGAAATTCAATAAAGAAAAACACCAAAACAATTCAGCGTTTTAATATTCCTATTCATATATACAGGGTTGGCAAGAAAAAAATCTTTTTTCCAATACTTATATCTGGGTGAATAATAATGATTAAAACTTCATCGTGATCTCATTTTAACTGCCATTTATTGAAACAAGTGCAATGCCCGTTAATAATTTGTTCCCAAACGAATCAGTTGTGGGTTTGGGAAGAGAATCAGTTTTCTATCGGACGAACAACGTCTTTCTTGCTGTCGAAGTCTTGCTGCTTCTCTCTTACGGTTGGACACGTTTCTATCCATGTTGGCCTTTTTTGCCGGAATTTTATTCTGAAATATCCTCTATTATCTCTTCGAAGCTTTTCAAGACAATCATAATTCCAAAAACACTAACTCAATTTCCAAAATCTCTGGCATTATACTAAGTGGTAGCCAGGTTACTGGTCAAACTAATTTGAAACATTTTTTTTGCATTATCAATTAAAAGAGAGCGTCCACCCACGGTTATTATCATAGCATGCATTTTGTTGTGTATCAATTTTTCGCAGCAGTGTACCCGTCTCATCAAAAATGAGGGCAAAAAATATTTATATATCTTTCTTGAGATAATCGTTCTCTCGCTTTTCTTTTTCGCTCTCGATTCAGTCTTTTTATTTTCGTTCGAGTGGAGTTTCCATGATTGAGCTTATTTGAAAAGTAATTTGTTTTTCTTGTGACAGTAATAAAAACTTAGAATACAGTATTTTTGAGCCGCAATATACCACCTATCTCAGTATCCACGGCACGGACTCGAGTATATTAAACTCTGGATCTCTCTAATTTTTTTGAAAGTGGCATTATGGTGCATTTGTACAGTGGAAATAAATGTTTTAAATTCCCAGTGAACTGCCACCAAGACCGCCAGTGCTAATCTATTCTTAGGAGCGTGACATGAAATCAATTTCCAAATCTCTGGCCTTATACTAAGTGGTAGCCAGGATACTGGTCAAACTAATTTAAAACATTTCTTGTCACATTATCAATTAAAAATATCAAAGCATGATATATTAGCAGCAAAAATGGTCCAAAGAAATCTCTTTTTGTAAAAATAAACCGATTGTGTATTCTGGATACCATAATGCAACTGAAAGGGAATTGAATTGCCAAGGAAAAATAATGCAATAGAATGATTTCTTGTATTTCTTAAGCTCTATCCTTGTTGCTATCAAAGCTATCGATTAGAAGAGCGTGACACACGGACAGACGTACGGACGGACACGGCTCTTATTATAGTATAGTTAGATTTTTTGGGTAAAACCATATTATATTCATAAATATAGTTTACGAACAGGTATTGGAAAAGTGAGGATAATTTTTTTCGACCAATTGGGAGGGTAATTCTAAAAGCGCTAAAAACGACGATTTACAATTTTTTAGAATCGCAGTAAAGATATATCATTGGTACGTGATTCCTATTTATGAGACCGTTCTTAATTAAATTTCACTTTACAAAGGCAGAAATTAAATTCTGCTCCATCGACCTTTAACAACGCAATTGACAAGAGAAGAGCGAAAATTCTTGGCCATAACTTTCAATGATATCAAAAAGGCCACAGAAGTCATTCAATTATTTCAAAATCATTTTCGAAGAAGTGTCAGTCAACCTACTGTGACAAAATTTTATTTATTTTTTATGTACATGGAACAATTCCCCTTTATAATAAAACACAGTTTGTTACTTGCTTGCTTGCCTGGTCCGTCAATCTGTGATGCTTCTACGGATTTAGATTGGAGGAAATTCGGTAGGGTATACATGTATTGTAGGCATTGTATTGTGGATACCAAAGGTACATCCTTCAGTGTGGAAACTCCTTTGCAAAACCCGCGCCCAATGGTAAATCAAATAAAACGAGTCAGTAAAAAACACGTAAAGTTTCACGTGGGGGTCTATTAGTACTCGGTAAAAACAAGGGGAATTCCGGAAGACGTTTTACGAGAAGAATGTCAGAAAACATCGAAATGATGCACAGCCAAATAAAAGAAAATTTCGGAATTTCCCTTGTTTCTATTGTACATTGTTCCATGTGTAGAAAATTTTGCAACAGGTTTTTGTCAAGGGGTATTTGGTATTGTGAACTGCAGGTCCACTTAGGTGGAGGGCACGAAAAAAACAGTGTGGTGGTGTTACTTTATTGTACACTTGAAGATGTCGCTCAGAGCTATTAGGCTGGGAGACTTGTAGGCACTACCTAGTGCCTGAACTATAGAAAATTATCACCAAATTCATCGGGAAAAGATCTTAAATGAAAAATAATAAACGAATATTTATTGTTGCCTCAAACGTTCTGTTGCATCTTCATATCGATATGAAAGTCGACCGACTAGCTTCTGACGCCTTTTTTTCTGCTTCCACAAGTTTCTAATAGATTTAAAAAAATTCAGATTGTAGTTTGCAACGGAATTATCATCAACCTTGTATAAAAACAGCAGTTTTGAATTTACACATGTGTGTGTGTGCTCTGTGTTGCACGTTAAGGGAATGATAGGAAAATAATTGAATTTATTGAATTTAGGATCTTGGAAATTTGCCTATTTAATGAACAGTGTATCTCCATTTCTCTCCATCTCTCTCTATCTCTCTCTCTATCTTTGTGTCTACGTCAAATTACTTCCTATCTATTTTTTAGTAAAAATTATTAAACTGAAATCAGAACATGAATACATGAATTATGAGCATTGTAATGTGGACAACAGAGACGCACGATTGCCAAAAAATGTGCAATTTTTCCCGTTATTAGCCTCTTTCTCCTACGCTTCCATGTTATCGGTAGACAAGATACAAAATGAAAGTTCTGCATATATTTATGAAAAATATTCAGGTTCTGACAATACCACTGGTAAAACCGAAAAATGTATTTTATTTCATTCTTCCTTAATATCATCACTTATAAACAGTGGAATTTCTACGGGTACGATCTAGGCCATCTTATCGGTAGATAAGATACAGAATGGAAGTTCTGTATATATTGATGAAAAATATTCATTTGAAACAAAATATTTCGTTTTAAATCTTTAATACATTTGTCTTTTTAATAATTTTAAATTAGAGAAATTTTATCAACCTTATGACACAATCATGGATTAAAAAATCTTTAATATTAGCATTTTCAAACCGTAGAATTTCCACGAGAAATATATATTGCTACTGCAATTTTTTACAACATTACATTTTCATATGCATATTTTCAGTGTATGCATACTAAAGATTTTATGGTAGGTACAAAAGAAACCAGATAACAATAAAATACTTGATTCCTTTTCGTTATTAGCCTTTTTCCTCTTCAATGCTGAAACTCTATCGGAAGAGAATAGTCAATTGGTAATGAAAGAAAAAGAAAGCTAACTCAATTCATAAAAACACGTAATTTTTTCACATACAAACCTACACGTTCTTAATAAAGAATAAATATTAATTGGCATGATACATCAGTACAATATAATTAGAAACACAGGAGCATATTATGTTTAAGTTGAGTTACTTTCTGCCCTACATAATATAAATACGAATAAATACGTCATAAGGTTCATAACATTTAATGTACATTTGCGTACATTCAATACTTTACATTGTGCAACCATATATGGTTATAACTTCGATTTTATGGTTGTATGGTCTGGAACTTTATGGTCGTGTCTACATGGTTGTACATTATGATTGTATGTTTTTTAACTATATGACCTATCTGTTTCGTGGACTTTAGGCTGTATGCATGTTCCTGAACTTAATTGTCGTAAATTCTTAAACCTTGTGTCTGTCTGCAAGTTTTTGGATTTTACGCTTGTAAGTGTTGGACTTTATGATTGTGTATTTTATTTAACGTTCATTTGATTTTCGACTATGTATTTAGTTTTGTTCGACATTATGGTCTTATATTTTTGAACTTTATAAAATAGAACAAGGCCATGGGAACGATCTGCCTTGTCTATTCATGGATTTTATACCGAAGTTCCATGGCGGATATCCATGTCCCATGTCAAATCATACTTTCAGTGGGACAATTGCATGTTTGTGTTTGGATCTTTGAAGCAAAATGAAAGTTTTCAGTGGAGACCCCATACGTGACATATCACTTTGTTCACTGTAGTCTTCGGCGTATCCCCAATATTATACCCTCCGAAATAATATTCGTACATGGACGCCGCGTTACCATCTCCGTCGGGCTGGTTAAATCCCCAGTTACCGGTTGAGGTGGGTCCAGGGTCACGCTGATTGGCTGGCCAGCGCCAGACACCGTCCACTTTGAATAGGCCTACATAGAAGGCTCGTCGTGTATCTGAATAGAGAACGAATATAGGAAAATTATTTTACACTCTAGGAGTATTTTTAGAAAAGTAATTTAGGTACAGAGTTATTGGTATGAGTTTTGTTAGAGTACAGTAACAATAATATCAGCTGCGATAATAAAAGAAGAATCTTGATTTTTTATTTCATTAGCTTAAAAAAGTTGAAATTTTCTAGAACACAAGCCTATTAAATACTAAGTATTCTTCAACTTATTAATGGATGTCCAGTGACTGTAACCAGCAGTCTAGAACCAGCAACATTTATGCCAGCAGTAGTTTTCTCCTCAACTAGGTAAATAGATAATAATGTTCATACACTCATTCATAACTAGGGAACCAAAACCTGTATAACCATATAACCAGTCAACTGATCCACAACTTAATACCATAACTAAAAAATTACAACCTGTATAACTATATCATTAGTTAAATTATCCACAACTTAATGCTGTAACTAGGGAATCGCAACTTGCATAATTAAGGAAGCAGAGCACAACACGTCAACGGGCGTATGGAGCAAAATGAACAGAACGATGTTTGTCTGACTGCACACATAACGTGTTAAAAGAATCATAGAATGCTATAAACTTTTCAGCATTCCGATAGCTGATAAAAAGCGTCAAGATACGGGTGCCTATTTTTTAAATTTGCGTTTCATTATGTTAAAAATTTGGCCTATTACAAGTTTATGTTTACTCATTACGATAAGACAGTCAGAAGAATACAGGCCATTCGAAATATAGTTTGAGTATTGAACGCAATAAATTTTCTGAATAGGAATGAAAAACTAAAATCAGTGCCAGTGAGAAACATTGTTCAAGTTATTTATCGTTTTTTTTGTCCATTCACTAATTAGTCGCCGTCTATATGCTGGTTATTTACAGGTCGTTTTCTGATTATTGACTGCCTGCTGATTTCTTAGTCATTTCTTGGTTATTAACTTGATATTCACAAGTCATTCACCCGCTATTTTCTGTTTTTAACTGTTTTTCTCTGTCATAGATATATTAATAGTTGAATGGTTATTTACTGTTTATTTCCAGGTTCTGTACTATGTTTTGAGCTGAAGTACTCTCAATAATTTATTCGTTACTCTCTGGAAATTTCTTTACTATTAACTGATAGTTGTCTGGTGATTTCCTGTTTTATACCATATTTCGCATTGTAGTACTCTCTCATTGCAGTACAGTCTTCAGCAGTCTCTGGAGAAGCCAGGTTAGCCCCCAAGTTTTCACAGTACTGGCGCACTTCACAGTATGTGCCAGTGAAGTCACTGTCGTACATGCAACCAAACTCGTACTGTGTGAAGGGGGGCGTGCACGTGGTCCGGGGGCCAGGGGTGCCTGTGAGGGGCAATAGGAATAATAAATGGTACAAGATTACATAGAATAATGGTACAGTAATGCAGAGAGTAATTGCACAGAATCAAGAAGTTGAAAACAAAGTTCTTGGAAATCAGGATGGTATACATGTGGCAGTTTTAATGTGCTATATTTCATGGTGCAGTCATTATGTGGTAATTATCATCTGTTAATATTGATCTATGTTGAGAGCGTACATATAAGTTACTATCTCTTTTCGTTTATTATAAAATTGGATATTGCAACATGATCAGGCCGGGTGGTCTGGTCTTGTGTGTCTACCCAAGTCATCGTTGTTACATTGTAACAGTTGTGAAGGGAGGTAATAATACACACAAATGAATTTAATTAATTGATACTTAATTTTTAAAAGACACTGATACATTTTGTAGCTGGATGTAGAATTTCAACACTATAGGAAAAATGACGCTTGGTGGGTGCATTTAAGGGCCCCTATGAATATTCGAAGGCTAAAACTAGGGCAGGAATTGAGTGAAGGACAAGAAAAATTTATTATTTTCATGCTGTAGCTCGTAATTTTTTACTGGTTTAGTGGCCTGGCATGTGTGTCAGGTCTCTGGTTTGCGTCTCCGAACAGCATTCGAATTTTTTGTGCGTGTGAAGTGGGGAACAAGGAAACTGTAGGACTGACTCAACTGATTAATTTCTCAGGCTTCCGATCATCGCATGTGTCCCTACGAGCCTATACCTCACCTCACAACACAAGATGGACTGAAACAATAACTAGAAGCATTATCTCTGGCTATACGAAGTTAGGAATAAAAATTAAAAGACCCATTCTATAGGTCATGTGTATCTCATGGAATGAAGCTTTTTCTTTCCTATTCGTATGTTTTTATGGTTTTTTCCTTTCCTGCTATAAGGAACGGGAAAAATGAAAAGTGTCTTAATTAAAAGAATTCAAACCTTACGAAATAACAATAAAGAGTTCTTCAAATTAAAGGAACTGAGATAGGCATAGAAGAAAGCTCAGAAAATTTGTTCATATCATACCTGGAGGGATCATTCCATGCTTGGAGCAGGTGAGAGTCCGGGTGCCCGCGCACTCGGGGTCCGGGGCAGTCACGTTTTCCCCTTCCTTCAGTAGCATTCCTTCGTAGCTGCACACTGAAAATGTTCATGTGTGTATGTTGAACTGAAATAAGTGTTGACCAACATGTGAACTGTAACATAAATTCCTGATGTGTTGTGTGATACTGCGTCACGATACATAGAGTCTGAATAGGAAATTTATTCGAAATGTTAATATTGAATAAATTAATAGCTTAAGCGTGAAAAAATAATTATCAATCTTGATAATCCTGTTAATCATTATAATCCTTGTAGTTTTGATACTCTTAACGACTTTGATAATCATTATAGTTGTGTTAATCGTTGTAAGCTTGGTAATTTTTATGATCTTGATAGCATTAATACTCTTGATAATATTGATAGTCATGATAATTTTAGTAATCTTGAGATCTGATAATCTTTATGATCTCCATAATCTTGATAATTTTGATCAACATTATATTAGTAGATATTCTTGAAAAAAGGATTCACATCGAAAAATTGAGTTTATTTATAGGGTCAAAATTGTGATCATACACATTTTTCATCAAACTGAAGATTTAAAAAAGGTTTTAATTCTTAGTTTCACGGAAAAATTAATTAATAGACTAAAGGATAGCCTTGCTCACCATGCAGATAAAAGCAAGTGAAGTCTTCGGTGTGTTCTCCATCTTGGGAGGTTCGTGAGTATACATGGAAAGTATATATCTGGTGTATATATCTAGAGTATATATGAGTATGAGGAAATATTTTAGTGCTTACTTGGTGAATGAAAGCAAGTGAAGTCCTCGGTCTGGCTTCCTTCGGCACGTAGGAGGTCCGTGGCTGCAAAGATGCACGTCGAAGACTTGTGACACATCAGATTAACAGAAAGACTCCTAGAGGCAAACATGGCGCAAAGAATCAAGCTGTAAGTGGTAATTTCAGTGAAATTTCCACTATAAATGTAGGTCATATTGGCTTGAAAGCCTGTCCATTTTCTGTCTATTGAAATACTTGATAGCACCTCCACCATCAGCAAGAAATGCAGGACTACTGTAGAAGCATAATTGACGACTGTTCCTTTCATTTTGAAATTCATTTCCAGAGTTATGTCTTAAAACTGGCCGAAGTTCTGCTCCTCTGTAGAAAGATTACAAATTTTTTTAAGACATGGAAGACACAAGTAAAATAGGATCACTTCTATCTTCTCACGTAGGAAATAAGAAACAAAAAGAAGGATGTACTAAGTATCTCTGACACCAGAGTTTAGGGTGGTAATTATTGCTCTTCTATGGAAGACTATATAAATATATATAAATAATATATTAAGTCAAGAAAGTCTTCGGAATTCCCATCAAACATTTAAGCATCTGGAGCTGCCTAATCAAAACACTCTACGGGTTTTACAACACACATTTAACATCTAACCTGATGTAACAATTTGGTTCATCTCTAATTTGACATTTAAGTGAGGAATAAGTTTTATATCAACTATTATACATTACTGTGCGATGGGTTTGACACATACATTATATTTTGGCGAACCCTTGTCCACAGTACCAAAAACAGCTTGATGGTTTTCAAAAAGTAAAAAATGGAGTGTCAAATACAACATCCCACCAATTTTTTCATGAAGTCGCTAAATTTTTAGACTTCCGTAATCAGCATGAAAAATTTATGTTACACTTTGACTCTATTTCTGAACAAATAAATACCCAAAACTTAAACGAAATATCTATGGAGTTATAAATAGTGATTGAAATGATAGTGTCTAGCAATTTAAACAAAAATAAACAGGTTTGAACTCTCTCCATTGGCTGAATAATGATTTCACGTCACCCAGGCATAACGACTTTTTTCTAGGCCGTGCGATGAGCAACTGTTGCAAATTCCAGAAAGTTGTGAAGTACAGCCAGTCGGCCTAATTAATGCAAATTACTAGCTTTATTTTTGTGCTGCAGTCAATCAAAATGTCCGTGAAATTTTTGCATTTTTACACACTGCGTTATTAGTGAAGTCAATCAACTGGTGACATTTAGAAGCTGAACATATCTGTCAATTTCAACAGTAAGCAATTTGAGAATCAGGGACCGATTTAAAAAAGAAACTCTGGAATGATGGAGACTTGGATTAAAAAATGGGGCCTGCAAAATTTTTGCTTTTCGCTAATTTATTCAGACATCAATTAATTCCTATGCAAGTATATGATAAAATTTGTTAAAATGGTGAATAGAGTTTGACTGTTCATGGTCAAATGACTAAACTAGAGCTTGACTTCTCATTGACAAATGACATGAATGGAACTTAACTATGCATTGACAATTAACATTAACAGAACTTGACTGTACATTGACAATTAACATGAATAGAACTTGACTGTGCATTGACAATTAACACGAACAGAACTTGACTGTGCATTGACAATTAACATGAACAGAACTTGACTGTGCATTGACAATTAACATGAACAGAACTTGACTGTGCATTGACAATTAACATGAACAGAACTTGACTATCCATTGACAAGTAACACAGAAAGGCTGGTTAATGCAGCAACCACGACAGCAACAGTAACTTTCTACAATTCAGGTTCTAGATCTCTATTTATTGTTTATTACTGGTACTTGAAATGTACGAGTGTGAATACACTGGATGAAGTAGTAAATGGAAATAGAAGATGGGTACGGTAAACAGAAATAGTAAATAGGAAGTGTTGATAGAAACAGTAAATGGCAACAGTGAATTCCATGAGTTATCTATTTCATAGTGAGAACATATACAAATTTCAACGTTAAACCATGTTCTAGTACAATTGCCACAGAACGTTCAGTAAGAGTACAGAAATATTCTTACACAGTATGAGTTCATGGTTAACCTGTATGCCCTCAGGTAACCTCCGTTGATCTCTCATATATGAAACCAAGTTTGTTATGAAGTCATTTTTAAGAAAAATTTCAAGTGTTTTTTTCGTGCATTGTCAATTTATTCGCCTTTGATCTTGTTTTCTATATGTACACCCCATTAAGTGATGAAATTATTAGTGTGATTTCTTGGGGGAGAAGAGATGACCTTAAAGCCCGGAGCAACTTAGGTAGCCTTGATGCAATTGCAGTGTTGAAATAAGCCAAGTGAATGATGGTTGAATAAATATATTTACCAAGCTTGCAAGATTCCCACCTTCATCATATTAGGTGTCTGTACTGTGGCTCGTTATTGTTTCTTCGTTATTTCAGGAAACAGACGAACTGTTGCTGCTGATGGTCTGTTTAGGAGAATACGAAATGCTGCGTATTACAAAGATATAATTCAATTTTTTTTAGCAAATTTTGAATACATTACAA
>VCRD01001220.1:134240-156246 GCA_006783055.1 Trinorchestia longiramus
GTTCAATATGACAATGATGATGTTTATTGCACTGCGATATGTTCAATATGGCAATGATGATGTTTAATGCACTGCGATATGTTCAATATGGCAATGATGATGTTTAATGCACTGCGATATGTTCAATATGGCAATCCTGATGTTTATTGTACCGCGATATGTTCAATATGACAATGATGATGTTTATTGCACTGCGATATGTTCAATATGGCAATGATGATGTTTAATGCACTGCGATATGTTCAATATGGCAATGATGATGTTTATTGCACTGCGATATGTTCAATATGGCAATCCTGATGTTTATTGCACCGCGATATGTTCAATATGGCAATCCTGATGTTTATTGTACCGCGATATGTTCGTTACTGAAACTTTCTTGAATATTCTGATAAATAAATATTTTACAGTGCTCTGCTCCTCAAATAAAGATGTGAATCTCGTACAATTTTATGACTTTGAAGCTTCAAACGTTAGTTTTTTATCAGTCGAATGATTATAATAATTTCGTTTTTGCGTGATGTTCATGTTAACTTGTTCAGTTATAACTGTCGTTCAGAATATCAAGTTTTAAGACAAATAATTTCATGAAATATGTACATAAAACTATTTTTTGTTTCATTATAAGCTTCTTGTTTCTAAAGAATGTATTACCATAATCGGATGACTTAGTTCATGCAGGTACTAACACAAGCGAAGCAAAAAAATAAACGATCCTCATTGAATATCAGTTAATAAGGCGAGAATGAGATTCCTGTCTCTTCACTTCTGTCTATGTCAAAAAATAATATCGTGCACTGGTAACATTGCATGCAAATTTGAAATTCAATAAAGAAAAACACCAAAACAAATCAGTGTTTTAATATTCCAGAATGGTGGGCTAGAAAAAAATTCTTTTTTCCAATACTTATATCTGGGTGAATAATAATCGTTAAAACTTCATCGTGATCTCATTTTGTGTCATTTATTGAAACTAGTGCAATGCCCGTTAATAATTTGTTCTCAAACGAATCAGTCTTGGGCTTAGGAAGAGAATCAGTTTTCTATCGGACGAACAACGTCTTTCTTGCTGTCGAAGTCTTGCTGCTTCTCTCTTACGGTTGGATACGTTTCTATCCATGTTGGCCTTTTTTTGCCGGAATTTTAAGCTGAAATGTCCTCTATTATCTCTTTGAAGCTTTTCAAGAAAATCCCAATTTCAAAAACAATAACTCAATTTCCAAAATCTTCGGCCTTATACTAAGTGGTAGCCAGGTTACTGGTCAAACTAATTTGAAACATTTCTTTTCGCATTATCAATTAAAAGAGAGCGTCCACCCACGGTTATTATCCTAGCATGCATTTTGGCGTGTCTCAATTTTTCGCGTGTGTACCCGTGTCATCAAAAATGATGGCAAAAAATATTTATAAATCTTTCCTGAGATAATCATTCTCTCGCTTTTCTTTTTCGCTCTCGATTCAGTCTTTTTTTCGTTCGAGTGAAGTTTCCATGCTTGAGTTTATTTCAAAATAACTTATTTTTCTTGTGACAGTAATAAACATTTAGAATACAGTATTTTTGAGCCGCAATATATCTCCGAACTCAGTATCCACGACACGGACTCGAGTATATTAGACTCTGGATCTCTCTAATTTTTTTGAAAGTGACTTATTATGGTTCATTTGTGCAGCGAAAATAAGTGTAATAATTTACCAGTGAACTGACACTAAGACCGCCAGTGCTAATCTATTTTTAAGAGCGTGACACGAAATCAATTTCCAAAATCTTTGGCCTTATACTAAGTGGTAGCTAGGATACTGGTCAAACTAATTTAATCCTTTTCTTTTCGCATTATCAATTCAAAATATCAAAACACCATGATGAATTTCAGCAGAAATGGTTTAAAGAAAAATTTATTTTTGTAAAAATAAACTGATTGCGTATTCTGGATACCATAATGCAAGTGAAAGGGAATTGAATTGCCACGGAAAAATAATGCAATAGAATGATTTCTTGTATTTCTTAAGCTTTATCCTTGTTGCTATCAAAGCTATCGATTAGAAGAGCGTGACACACGGACAGACGGACGGACACAGCTCCTATTATAGTATAGATAGATTTTTTGGGTAAAATCATATTGTATTCATAAACATAGTTTACGAACAGGTATTCGAAAAGTGGGGATAATTTTTTTCACCCATTTGGGAGTGTAATTCTAAAAGCGCTAAAAATGAACGATTCACAATTTTTTGGAATCGCAGTAGAGACCTATCATTGGTACGTCATTCCTAGTTAGGAGACCGTTCTTAATTAAATTTTACTTTACAAAGGCAGAAATTAAATTCTGCCCCATCGACGCTTAACAACGCAATTGACAAGAGAAGAGCGAATATTCTTGGTCATAACTTTCAACGATATCAAAAAGGCCACAGAAGTCGTTCAATTATTTCAAAATCATTTTCAAAAAAGTGTCAGTCAACCTATTCTGACGAAAACTGTTTATATATTTTCTGCACATGGAACAATTCCACTGTATAATAAAACACAGTTTGTTACTTGCTTGCTTGCCTGGTCCGTCTCTCTGTGATGCTCTTACGGATTTAGATAGAAGGAAATTCGGTTTGGTATACATGTATTGTAGGCATTGTATTGTGCTTACCAAAAGTACATCCTTCAGGGTGGAAACTCCTTCGCAAAGCCCGCGTCAACTGGTAAATCAAATAAAACGAGTCAGTAAAAAAACACGTGAATTTTCACGTGTGGGTCTATTAGTACTCGGTAAAAACAAGGGGGAATTCTGGAAGACGTTTTACAAGAAGAATGTCAGAAAACATCGAAATGATGCACAGCCAAATAATAGAAAATTTCGGAATTTCCCTTGTTTCTATTGTACATTGTTCCATGCGTAGAAAATTTTGCAACAGGTTTTTGTCAAGGGGTATTTGGTATTGTGAACTGCAGGTCCACTTAGGTGGAGGGCACGAAAAAAACAGTGTGGTGGTGTTACTTTATTGTACACTTGAAGATGTAGCTCGGAGCTAGTAGGCTGGGAGACTTGTAGGTACTACCTAGTGCCTGAACTATAGAAAATTATCACCAAATTCATCGGGAAAAGGTCTAAAATAAAAAAAATAAACGAATATTTATCGTTGCCTCAAGCGTTCTGTTGCATCTTCATATCGATATGAAAGTCGACCGACTAGCTTCTGACGCCTTTTTTCTCTGCTTCCACAAATTTCTAATAGATTTAAAAAAAATTCAGATTGTAGTTTGCAACGGAATTATCATCAACCTTGTATAAAAACAGCAGTTTTGAATTTACACACATGTGCTTGTGTGTGTGTGTGCTCTGTGTTGCACGTTAAGGGAAAGATAAGAAAATAATTGAATTGATTGAATTTAGGATCTTGGAAATTTCCTTATATAATAAACAGTGTATCTCCATTTCTCTCCATCTCTCTCTCTATCTCTCTCTCTATCTGTGTGTCTATGTCCTATTACTTCCTATCAATTACCGAGGAAAAATTATAAAACTGAAATCTGAACGTGAGTACCTGAATTATGAGCATTGTAATGTGGATAACAAAGACGCCCAATTGCCATAAAACGAGCAATTTTTCCCGTTATTAGCCTCTTTCTCCTACGCTACCATGTTATCGGTAGACAAGATACAAAATGAAAGTTCTGCATATATTCATGAAAAATATTCAGGTTCTGACAATACCACTGGTAAAACCGAAAAATGTATTTTATTTCATTCTTCCTTAATTTCATCACGTATAAACAGTGGAATTTCTACGGGTACAATCTAGGCCATCTTATCGGTAGATAAGATACAGAATGGAATTTCTGTATATATTGATAAAAAATATTTATTTAAAACAAAATGTTTCGTCTTAAATCTTTAATACATTTGTCTTTGAATAATTTTAAATTAGTCAAATTTAATCAACCTTATGACGCAATTATGGATCATAAAATCGTTAATATTAGTATTTTCAAACCGTAGAATTTCCACATGGACTATATAGTGCTACTGATATTTGCATTTCAAAAATGCAATTTTTTACAACATTACATTTTTCATATTTTTAGTGTGTGTATACTAAAGATTTTATGGTAGATACAAAAGAAACCAGATAACAATAAAATACTTGATTCCTTTTCGTTATTAGCCTCTTTCCTCTTCAATGCGGAAACTCTTTCGGAAAAGAAGAGTCAATTGGCAATGAAAGAAAAAGAAAGCTAACTCAATTCATAGAAACACGTATTTTTGTCACACACAAACATACACGTTCTTAATAAAGAATAAATATTAATTGGCATGATACATCAGTGCAATATAATTAGAAACTCAGGAGCATATTATGTTTAAGTTGAGTTATTTTCTGCCCTACATAATATAAATACGAATAAATACATTAAAAGGTTGATAAAATTTAATATGCATCTGCATACATTCAATAGTTTACATTATGCAACCATACATGATCGTGACTTCGATTTTATGGTTGTATGGTCTGGAACTTTATGGTCGTGTCTACATGGTTGTACATTATGATTGTATGTTTTTTTAACTTTATGATCTATCTGTTTCGTGGACTTTAGGCTGTATGAATGTTCCTGAACTTAATTGTCGTAAATTTTTAAACCTTGTCTCTGTCTGCAAGTTTTTAGATTTTACGCTTGTAAGTGTTGGGCTTTATTACTGCATATTTGATTTAACGTTCATTTGATTTTCGACTATGTATTTAGTTATGTTCGACATTATGGTTTTATGTTTTAATAGAATAAGTCCATGGGAACGATCTGCTTAGCCCATTCATGGGTTTTATACCGAAGTTCCATGGCGGATACCCATGTCCCATGTCAAGTCATACTTTCAGTGTGGACACTCGTATGTTTGTGTTTGGATTTTTGAAGCAAAATGAAAGTTTTCAGTGGAGACCCCATACGTGACATATCACTTTGGTCACTATAGTATCCGACGTATCCCCAATACTATACCCTCCGGAACCATCCTTGTACATGACCCCCGCGTTACCATCTCCGTCGGGCTGGCCAGTTCCCCAGTTACCGGTTGAGGTGGGTCCAGGGTCACGCTGATTGGCTGGCCAGCGCCAGACACCGTCCACTTTGAATAGGCCTACATAGTAGCTTGATCGTGTACCTGAATAGAGAACAAATATAGGAAAGTTATTTTACCCTCTTGGAGTATTTTTAGAAAAGTTTTTTAGCTACAGAGTTATTGGTATGTGTTTTCTTAGAGTACAGTAACAATAATATCAGCTGCAATAATAAAAGCTGAATCTTGATTTTTCATTTCATTAGCTTAAAAAAGTTGAAATTTTCTACAATACAAGCCTATTAAATACTATGTATTCTTCAACTTATTGATGAATGTCCAGTGACTGTAACCAGCAGTCTAGAACCAGCAACATTTATGCCAGGACTAGTTTTCTCTTCAACTAGGTAAATATACAAAAATGTTCATAATCTAATTCATAACTAGAGAACCAACACCTGTATAACCATATAACTAATTAAATGATCCACAACTTAATACCGTAACTAGGAAATTACAACCTTATAAAAACTATATAACTAGTTAAATTATCCACAACTTAATGTTCTAACTAGGGAATTACAACTTGCATAATTAAGGAAGCAGAGCACAACAAGAGAACGGGCGTATGGAGCAAAATGAACAGAATGATGGTTTTCTGACTGCACACATAACGTGTTAAAAGAATCATAGAATACTATAAATTTTTCAGCATCCCGATAGCTGATAAAAAGCGTGAAGATACGGGTCACTATTTTTTAAATTTTTGTTTCATTATGATAAAAATTTGGCCTATTGCAATTTTATTTTTACTCATTACGATAAGACAGTCAGGAGAATACAGGCCATTCGAAATATAGTTTGAGTATTGAACACTGAATAAATTTTTGAATAGGAATGAAAAACTAAAATCAGTGCCAGTGAGAAACATTGTACAAGTTATTTATCGTTTTTTTGTCCATTCCCTAATTAGTCGCCGTCTATATGCTGGTTATTTACAGGTGGTATACTGATTATTGACTACCTGCTGATTTCTTAGTCATTTCTTGGTTATTAACTTGGTATTCACTAGTTATTCACCTGCTATTTTCTGTTTTTAACTGGTTTTCCTGGTTATATATTGATAGTTGACTGGTTATTTACTGTTTATGTTCAGGTTCTGTACTATGTTTTTAGCTGAAGTACTCTCAATAATTTATTCGTTACTCTCTGGAAACTTCTTTACTATTAACTGATAGTTGTCTGGTGATTTCCTGTTTTATACCATGGTTCGCATCGTAGTACTCTCTCATTGCAGTACAGTCTTTAGCAGTCTCTGGAGAAGCCAGGTTAGCCCCCAAGTTTTCACAGTACTGGCGCACTTCACAGTATGTGCCAGTGAAGTCACTGTCGTACATGCAGCCAAACTCGTACTGTGTGAAGGGGGGCGTGCACGTGGTCCGGAGGGCAGAGGTGCCTGTGAGGGGCAATAGGAATAATAAATGGTACAGGATTACATACAGTAATGGTACAGTAATACAGAGAGTAATTGCACAGAATCAAGAAGTTGCAAACAAAGTTTGTAGAAATCTGGATGGTATACATGTGGCAGTTATCATGTGGTAATTATCATCTGTTAATATTGATCTATGTTGGGAGCGTACGTACAAGTTATTATCTCTCTTCGTTTATTTAAAAATTGGATATAGCAAAATGAGCAGGCCGTGTGGTCTGGTCTTGTGTGTCTGCCCAAGTCATCGTCGTTACATTGTAACAGTTGTGAAGGGAGGTATTACTACACGCAAATGAATATAATTAATTGATACTTAATTTTTAAAAGATACCGAAGACATTCTTTAGCTGGATGAAGAATTTCAACACTATAGGAAAAATGACGCTTGGTTGGTGCATTTAAGGGCCCCTATGAATATTCGAAGGCTGAAACTATGGATAGAATTGAGGAAACGACAAGAAAAATACATTATTTTCATGCTGTAGCTCGCAATTTTTTAGTGGTTTAGTGGCCTGGCATGTGTGTCAGGTCTCTGGTTTGTGTCTCTGAAGAGCATTCGAATTTTTTGTGCGTGTGAATTGGGGAACAAGGAAACTGTAGGACTGACTCAACAGATTAATTTCTCAGGCTTCCGATCATTGCATGTGTCCCTACGAGCGTATACCTCACCTCACAACACAAGATGGACTGCAACAATAGCTAGAAGCATTATCTCTGGTTATACGAAGTTAGGAATAAAAATTAAAAGACCCAGTGTATAGGTCATGAGTATTTCATGGAATTAAGCTTTTTTCTTTCCTATTCGTTCGTTTTTATGGTTTGTTCCTTTCCTGCTATAAGGAACGGGAAAAATTAAAAGTGTTTTAATTAAGAAAATTGAAACCCCTACGAAATAACAATAAATAGTTTTTCAAATCAAAGAAACCGAGATGGGTATAGAAGAAAGCTCAGAAAAATTGTACATATCATGCCTCGGGGGATCATTCCATGGTTGGAGCAGGTGAGAGTCCGGGTGCCCGGGCACTCGGGGTCCGGGGCAGTCACGTTTTCCCCTTCCTTCAGTAGCATTCCTTCGTAGCTGCACACTGAAAATGTTCATGTGTGTATGTTGATCTGAAATAAGTGTTAACCAACGTATGAAACTATAACACAAATTCCTGATGTGCTGTGAGACACTGCGTCACGATACATAAAGCCTGAATATGAAATTTACTCGACAAATGATTTAACCTTTATAATCATTACAATCTTGGTAATCTTAATAATTTTGACAGTCATTAAAATTTGTATAATCTTGATTATGTTCACAATATCGACAATGTGGATAGCCCGTTACATAATTAAATTCCCTTGTAAATAGAGAGCACAGCGAAAAATTGACATTAGTAGGGTGGTCCATGTATGTAATGACGTATTTTTTAAAATGTTAACTTCATTGTGTCCCTGGGTCTAAATTGGTCCCTCTATGTTAAAACCACAACTTAAAAGGTTACAGAGAGATTTGTCATTCATTTGAACAGTGCTGGCAATTCAAATATACTCGTACATCTGCTAGAGGCCGGTTTTTATCTCTTTTCTCAAAAAATTATCTAGAGAGTGCACGCATTTTCAAATGTTATTTTGCGATAGAAAAACTGTGTCTGAGTTATCAATGCGATAAACCAACTCTCTGAACAGCATTGACTAATTCATATATATTGGGAAAGATATTTTATACTCAAAATCTCAAATTACTTATTTGAAGTGGTTAGAACTACATTATTCGAATGGTTGTCCGATCGCTTTAATAATTCACTTTAACCCCGGTGTTCTTTAAATTTATGAAATGAATAAGAACCACTTCAGAGTTCAGGCATTGGTCAAAATATCGACCGTATTTATTATTATCAAACTGAAGTCTTCAAACCAAAATGAATTTGAATCTTAGGTACACAAACAAATAGATTAATGAACAAACGGAAAGCCTCGCCGTGCTCATAAAAACACGTGCAGCACTTGGTGTGTACTTCATCGTCACATGGGAAGTACGTAGAGTATATATAGAAAATGTATATCCGGAGTATATATGCATGAGTTCATATAAACATTTCCGGGTTTACCTTGCGAATAGAAGCACGTGAAGTCTTCTGTCTGATTTCCTTCGGCACGTGGGAGGTCCGTGGCTGCAAAGATGCACGTCGAAGACTTGTGACACATCAGATTAACAGAAAGACTCCTAGAGGCAAGCATGGCACAAAGAATCACGCTGTAAGTGGTAATTTCAGTGAAATTTCCACTATAAACATGGGTCATTTTCGCTTGAAAGCCCGTCCATTTTCTATCCATTGAGATACTTGATAGAGCCTCCATGATCAGCAAGAAATACAAGACTACTGCAAAAGCACAAGTGACTACGGTTTTTTGAATTTTGAAATTCATTTTTGGAAGTATGTCTTAAATTGTGCTGAAATTTTTTTTCTTTCTGGAGAAAATTATATATGGTATCATGAAATTTTATGGTATCATGCAAGTATATGTTTTAGATGGTATCATGAAAAAATGGATAACAGTGACACCTACTCGTATGATATATATATATATATATATATATATACATATTTTTTCATTTATCATATTATTTTTTCCAGAAAATCAAGTCATATATGAAGCAAGATGTCCATGAGTCTTCGAAATTCTCAAATAACAAAATTTTACAATTGAACAAGTTCAGATGGTTCGAAGAGAAAGTACTCTCCAGAGTGGCGGACTTGTGAGGGTATCCGCTTGCAATGCATAAGGCCTGGTTTGATCACGTAGCTGCTACGGTCTGTTTGTGCCAATCCATAGGCTGTTAGTAAAATGTCCAACAGCTGCGACACTGGACGCTTGGCGTAAACCACACCTCCATCATGCTCATCGACATGCCCCTACGAGCCTCCACTTTAAGTTGCAGCGCATAGGATGGGGCTCTCGCTTGAAGCATCACTACTACTCTTAAGATCTTATCGATAAGCACCATCACTACTGTTAAGACGTTAACATTAAGAATTTAAAACCCAATGTGTGTATATGGACTGTATACTCTATTGGAAATACAGTTCATATAATGTAATTTTTTAATTGGGAGCGACATGCATTTAAAACACAAACAATTTCGCATAGTTTACCATATGTACGCACACAGTTTTTTGTGAAACTTCTCCACGGGAAAAATTTAACCTTAGCTGCATTTTGTAACTTGTTTCGTTAATGGAGAGCTCGCTATCCGATGTTTTTCACGAAAATAGTGAACTATTATCTGTAGTTATTGTAGTTATTATATATATATTGTTTTTATAAGCGACATTAAATTTAGCACAAGCAAAAAACATTGCATTATTTCTAGTTCAAGGGATACAAAAATAAATCAACTTAATTTAAATTTAAAGTTAGGAAATGAGATGATCGAACCAGTAAAGAAAAAAATTAGGCACCTGGTTTTATCAGAATATATCTTTTACATCCCATGCGGGGAAAATATGCAATAAAATTAACGAACTTTGATGTTTTTTCATAGCATGAAGTTCAGGGTTAACGAAAAAATTTACATTTTGTGTTATCCTCGTATACCTAAGGGTCTTCAAAAAGAGTTACAGACGGTTGGGTTTCATATAAGCTTAAGTGCTAAGGGAGTAAGCAAAGGAAACTTTAAGAAAAAAACATGCAATCCCTTTCGTGCAAATCTTCGACAGACTTTGATGAAACGACACTAGCTCCTTCACAAAGCCATTTATGTATTTTTCGTTCTATATCTCCCTCAAACTACCTCCACAGTTGCAAAATTTCTTCCAGCCACAGCCGGAAGCAAACACCCAAATGGAAGACCTGATGTTATCGTGAGCTACCGTTTAGTTGATACTGGACAACAAGCTTCAATCAATCAATTTCAGGTGCATTGCTTGGCAATAAGCAATCCATGCATATAAAAAAACTCACTGTCTGAAGGATTTCAAGAAAATGGGATACGTCATTATGATTCTCAGAGTAGTGAACATATGTTGAGAACATCCTAAGATGTATCAAAAAACCATAGTTATTATCATTAGGCAACATAACATTATTGCCCTTTACAACAACTCAATTTAGTGTATGAGTATAAATCGGTTATTATTATTCGTACATCATTAATTCAATTTTTGTGGTATCGGAAAGCTGATGTTGGAGTCATTCAATATTTCTAAATACATTAAATGTTTCTTTTCCATGGTCTGTCGCTTGAGAAAGGTAGCTGCTACCACTACACAGAATATTACGATAATGGTGTAGCATGGTTCTGTTGTGAAATAATACACGTGTTTGAACTATACTCATATTTAATGAGCATAGATGTACATAACCTTGATTATTCTCAGAAGTTGGATATGGAGTGTCATATATAAAATTTAACAGACTTCGTCATGAAGATGTTAAATTTCCTGACTTACATTCATCGTCGCTATGAAAAATTTACGTTACACTGTACCCTATTTTTGTACTAACAGATACCTAAAATGGGCAAAAATATCAAAGCAAGGTTGTCGTGTATCATATTTAGTCAATAAAATAAGCGTTTCTTGCAACTTTAAAAATAATTTACGGGTTAAGAAGGATTATTTTTTGTTAAATGATTATGTCACTGGAGCCAGGAATGAAGACTGTTCCCTTGACCGTACGATGAGCGACTGCGAGTTTGTAAGACGCTGTCTGGTGTGTACAGTCAGTTTTCTGTATGCAAATTACCTGACAATCTTCTGTGTCCCAGTCTATCAAGAAACAAATAAAAGAAGCGCTTGTCTAGCGATTTCTTGCGAATTATGAGTCAATCAATAAGCGAAATTAAGAAGCTGGGAATTGTATCGTACTCTGCATATTAGATATGCTGAAGACTAACACAAGAACATTTGAATTTAATAAGTCGTTACTTTGGATCTGATCATGTGTGGCACTTTCACGAAAAAGTTGACTTGATCTTAAAATAAGACTTAGCGAAAAATGCAACGTGGACAAGTTGACAACATGCCCTAAAAATTGAAACTTGGACTGAAGAACGAAATTTGGATTATAAAATGAGACTTTCTTAACCTTTATTATCGTATTCTGTTTTAGATACCAAAACTTGCCCTTTATGCCTGCAAAAAATATTTGCTAAATTTAGACACGTATTCATCAATCAACATCGATATATATATATAAATATATAATTATATATATATCAACGTATATATATGTATATATATATATATATATATATATATATATATATATATATATATATATATATATATATATATATATATATATATATATATATTGACGTTTCGACCTTATATGTAATTTTCAAAAAACTGAAAAAAACACACGAGTAAACTATGACCTAAACACAACATTATTTCCAAATATAGCACGAAAATACATAAAAATATAAAAAAACATGTAAAAGTATAACCCCAAATAAAAAACTGAAATAAAAACCTAAACTAACCGCAGAGAGTAAGCAGATTCTGTATCATTATAAACGGGTTTGTCTCTTAAAAAGAATAATGATTCAAGTCATGCTGAAATGATGATTCGTCACGAGAAAGGAAGGGAGATAGTATGATGAGGGTGTAAATTTTGCAAGCTTGATAATCATCCATCGTATTTTGAGCTTATTTAAACACTGAAATTGCACTTAATTTGCGCTTAATCAACGATAATGAGCTCCAGGCTTCTATTTCGTCTCTGTTCTTCCAAGAAATCACGCCAATAATTTCATCATGCAAAAAGAGTGTATACCAAACAAGATCAATGGCGAATAAATTAACTATGCAGATGGAAAAACTTTACAATTTTTTTTAGAAAGTGACCTCATAAGAAATTCTCTCTCGTAAATGAGTGTTCAACGTACCTGAAGGTAAGTACCTGAAGGGATACAGGTTAAGTGGCAGTGGCAGTTGTACTGAAAAAAGCTTTCACAATGGAATTTATATATATTTTTAGTCCGAAATGGCTAACTCATAAAATTTACTATTTCCATGTATCGTTTCCATTAACAGTTTATTTACTGTTAACATTTACTGATCCCATTCACTGTTCCCATTATATTCTTATTATGTTTTCTCATTTACAGTTTTTTCTCACTGTTCACATTTTTAGTTTTCAGTGAGAGTTTCCATTTACTGTTTCATCCAAAACATTCACACTCGTACCCACTACTTGAAATAAACAATAAATGGAAGTGAAGTTACTAAATAGTGGAAAGTTTCAGTTGCTGTCGTAATCGCTGCATTAACCAAACCACGTATTTCATTTGCCAATGAACAATTAAGCTCTGTACAAGAATACGTGTTAATTTTCAACAAGTATTTTCTTGGCATACAAGAGAGGTTACTGCGCCCCTGAAGAAATTACGAAAAGGAAAATTTTAAAAGTCTTATTAATCTGAGTTTCATTCATGCCCAACTCTCATTTTATAGCCCATATATCTTATTTGCTCACAAGTAATTTTTGCTCGAATCGTTTTTTTAGTCCAAATCAACTATTTTGTCCTAGTACTCCACAGCCATAAGGCTAGGGACATCGCGTATCTAACTCAGGGTTTCTTGATTTAATAATCAACGAGTCATTTTTGCAGATTCCGATTGCATTTTCATGTTGTTTTTTTTGCCGTTGATTGACTTCTACTTCAAAAGCAGTACGTAGAAAAGAATTTCTGCTAAGGCTATTTTAATATATTGCAACACAGAAAATTTGTACATATCAAATTGACTGTACACATCACACATCATCTTGCAAACCCGCAGTCACCTATCACACGGTCAGGGGATCAGTCTTCTTTCCTGGGTCCAGTGAAATAATCATTTAATAAAAATTAATCTTTCTAAACCAGTACATCATTGTTGAATTTCTACGAAGTTATTACTTCATTAACTGATTATTACCGAAACAATCTTGTTTCGAAATTTTTACAAATTTTGACCATATGTTTGTGCATAAATCGAGTTGCAGAGTTACCCAAATTTTCATTTCGAGTATAAAAGTTTTAAATTTATATTTTCTGACAGTGCATCGCTATTTGGATGCATCTTAGACGTATTTACATTCATATGTTTCTGTGTACAATAATAAATTACTGAAAATCCATAACTTTATATTTTGGGATCTATGTATATTGACAAGATAACGCAACTTCTGTATTTGATATTATTAGGTAGGCTTAGGCGCTAGAACTTTAGAATAAAATTCAGTGTTTGTTTGTAATGTTTAATCTCTAAAAATACTAACAAAAAGAAAAATACATTCATATTAAAAAAAACTTAAATTCGTCCTGGAATATGCCTCACATAATGAACCAAGGCTCAATATGACTTATATGTCAACTATATAGGTCATTGAACTTTAAGGGATCAATCATTAGGGTACAGAAAGCGCTGACAACTATGGCTGCCATGTTGCTTTTTGTTAGAAATCACAATGATATCTAACCTGAAGTCCTGTTTAAGAAATAACGTAGTGATACTCAAAAAAGAAATATATTATAACAACTTTGATACCATATATTTCATATATCATTAACATTTGCAAAAACATATTAGCGTCAAATAAACATTCCAATCATGCTGGTTCCATTCGTATTTAACTCTATGTCAATACTGAAAAATCTTTATAAAACAAGCACATATTTGTTACGTACAGTATCTTTCACATTTGTAAGGAACACGTTGATCTTATATGTCACAAACTTGACGTGATAGAGAACAACTAAGCCAAGATTTTGATTCCGTCACAGAAAATTAGTCATAAACAGCTGTCAGATCTAACTCAAGAAAAATTGTGTTCCCCATTGTTTTTTATCTTACTCATATGATTGAATTATTGCAACTTAAGATCATCAAATAAATCGAGTATTTATTGATATTAAACATATCAAGAAACAAATTGAATAACCCTGATAAAAAAATGTTGTCAAATTAAATTATTCATTGATGCGATAAATCGAAAATTTAGATAAAAGGAATTAATTATTAAAACTGTATAGGTGAGATAAGTGTATAGCTATGTATATCGTCGTTCTGATAAGTAACATTGAGTTCCACTAATAGTTCCTCTTTCAGACGCGTAAGTGAGTCTGATTAAAATCGACGCAGTCTTCTGTAATTTATGGCTTAGAATTTATTGAAGAACTTACGCAGTCATGTGTTCAATTATTATAGGTGAGGTTTCCTAGGATCATTTACTTGCATACATCAACATTGATACTCGCAATTTTAAGCTCGTGTGTGTGTGTGTGTGCACGTGTGTGTGTGTGTGTGCATGTGTGTATGTACATGTGTTTCTTCATCACTAAAAGTTACTTCCCACTAAGACTTTCTTTTTTTTTAATTGAAGATTAGTATAATTGACGAAATGGTGGTATGCTAGAAATAACAGTAGCACATCAAAAATTATAGGTGTGCACTAGAAGTTATAGCTGTGTACTAGAAGTTATAGCTGTGTACTAGATTTTATAGTTGCATTCCAGAAATAATAGCTGCTCGCTAGAAATTATAGTTGCATACCGGAAATTACAGCTGCATATTATTAATTATGGCTTCATACTGGAAATTAAAGCTGCACGCTATAAATATTGGATGCACGCTATAAATTAGAATGACCCACTAGAAATTAAGGATGCACGTTAGAAATTATAGTTGTACGCTAGAAATGAAGGCGACACACTAGAAATTGCTGAACGCCAGAATTTTTGGCTACACGCTAGAAATTAAGGTGGCACAATAGAAATTGCTGAACGCCAGAATTTTTGGTTACACGCTAGAAATTAAGGTGGCACAATAGAAATTGCTGAACGCTAGAATTTTTGGTTACACGCTAGAAATTAAGGTGGCACAATAGAAATTGCTGAACGCTCGAATTTTTAGCTACACGCTAGAAATCACGGCTCTGTGAATTTCTGGGGACCCAATCAGTCAGTCAAGACAATATGGTCCCTGTGTCGAGCATTGATTGATATTGCCACTTGATTGGTGGGTATAAGTGATTTATGAGCACTATTATCCGGCAGCGTTAGTGCCAGAGATCAGTAAGACAAGTGTACTGTTATTTTCACTGTAATTTCCTCTCCATGTGGTTCAGAAAGTTTATTATTTATATAATCATTATATAATTATACAAATGTCTGTCTGAGGATAGAATAGAATAGAATAGAATAGAATGAGGCTATAGGAACGAACCTTCTGGCCCATTCTTGGGTCGGATAATTACTTCGATAATTATTCGATTGTTTACCCAAGTCCCATGCCGTATTTCTAGCCGCGTCAACCATGTCGGCAGCGGGATTCGAACCCGGGTCATTCCGCTCGCAAGCAGATTCGCTCACCAGTCGACCAAGCTGGTGATATTAACACTCAATACCTATCAACATACCTATGACTGTGATTCATATTGAAAGTGAAACAATTGCAAATAGAAGTCAGAAATACCTTTCCAAAGAATTCATACAATATTGTCTGAAAACATAACCTTCTTTTCCAAATAAGTTTAACTGTTAATAATATGCCCTACCTCCAATGGGATCATATTTCTTACAAAATAATTTCGATTTTGAAATTGTATGCTTACGACGAACTGAGAAATATGCACTAAGGGTCAAAATTAATTACCTTACACACATTAGCTAGCAAACAAATATTCTCTCCAAGTACATCTTCAAGCATAATTTTTGTGTATCAATAAACAGATTACGATAATATTATCAAATAATGTGAAGAGAAAACAAGATTATACCAAAGTGCATGAGGAACACAGAATGTTACAGCGTACGTAGACAGCACTGCAGCACTGACAGTCCTACTGCTAAATAAGACACAGCACTACACCACTGACAGTGCCACTGTAAATTAAGACACAGCACTGCAACACTGGCAGTGCCACTGTAAATAAGAGCAGAGCACTGCAGCACTGGCAGTGCCACTGCTAAATAAGACACAACTGACAGTGCCATTGATATTAGACGCAACACTGCTCTGCAGATTAAAACACATTACTGCACGTTAATCGGCGATGAAGTTTGATTGGAATCAGAGTTTCGTCTCTGCTTCAGTATCTGATTGCATCTGCATGGCTTGAACATCCAGCTTAAGCTTTCAGATCCGATTATTTCGACGTTTTCTTTCTATTTTTCTTGGCAAAATCAACAATACGACGCTTAATATATGACTGAACATTGAGTTGTAACTTTGTGTCACACATCAGTAAAAACAAACATTTGGTGGACATCAGTGGATATGATAGTGATGAGCCGGATTTTATGAGTAAAAAACAATTTATTTACGAACACGATCCTGGACATCAATTTCCCCCAAAGCAAATGTTCAAGACCACAAAACTTCTTTAGAATGCAGTCAAGGCGGAAAGAATATTGTTTTCATTCTTTCATTTATTTTTACGACATGGAAATATACTCCTGAAGGGCCTATTGGTTGCTTGCTTCATAGTTGAGCAAAAACACAAACCTTGGCTTTGTGAACACGGGACTGCTTTAACACGGCTAGCAAAAATGGAGTCTTGGCAATGTGAGAATCATCTTCCAAGTTCTAAATCGCATCCTATGTTAGAGGATCCTGACGCTGGCAATTGTGAGGATCCTTTAAAGGAGCAATAAGGGTTCCTTTGAGCGTGCAGTTACTGTCAGTGCTTTCCTAAACTGTCCCCTAACGCCCCGTAATGCCCCCTGTATACCGAAGAGGAGGTGGAGGGGGAGGGTACTCCTCTGTGACTTTAGTATCTTGTGAACGTGGTGAATGTGGTAAAGGTGGAAAATATGGTGAATGTGGCAAATGAGATGAACTGGATATGAATGTGGTAAATGTGGTAAAGGTGGAAAATATGGTGAATGTGGGGAATGAGAAGAGCGAAATGTGAATGTTCATCATATTTTCATGGCATATATGTAACAGGGTAAAAATGTTTTTCGTTTTCCCTACCAAACCCAACATGTTTATTGCAGTTTCTGCACCCAGCCTCTCTAATTAACTCTACAATGGAGTAGATTGGTGAAATATTTTTATGTTATTCATCTAATTTTGCTAGGCGTCATGCCAGTCAAATTGAAATGGAACATTCAGTTAATTTCACCAGTTTTCCCAAGTGACATGGCTGTTGAATTTAAATGGAACATTCAATTAATTTAGCTAGTTTTGTCAGGTGACATGCCTGTTAAATTTGAATGGAACATTCAGTTAATTTTACCAATTTTCCCTGGTGACATGCCTGTTAAATGTAAATGGAACATTCAGTTAATTAAGCTAGTTTTGTCAGGTGTCATACCAGTTGTATTTTCAAAGTCAGCGGGCACAAGTATCTTCGCTAACTGCAAATTTAAGATTAAGAATCACAAAAAATTCGCGATATTCTAGAACTATAGGTAGAAAGTAAGCTATCGAATACTGAATTTTCAATGTTATTCCTAAGTAACATTAAACTAGGAATAACATTTTATTTAGAATAAAATTGCATTAGGAATACCATTGTATTAGGTATAACGTTGTATTAGGATAACATTGTTTTAGGAATAACTTTGTATTAGGAATAACATTGTAGTAGGAATAACGTTGTATTAGGAATAACATTGTAGTAGGAATAACGTTGTATTAGGAATAACATTGGAGTAGGTATAACGTTGTATTAGGAATAACATTGTAGTAGGAATAACTTTGTATTAGGAAAAACATTGTAGTAGGAATAACATTGTGTTAGAAACAGTATTACGGTAAGAATAACATTGTACATCGCCGGAGCAATTTTTATTTTCTATTTCTTCAGGAACAAAAGGAAGCGAAAAAATATTCCCGTAACTTCTGTTCCTTTGAACTAAATTACTCGGTACTTCAGAGTCATGTGTTGAAATAAATGTGCTCGGCCGTAAATAATTGAATGATAACGCTCTAGCAAACAAGAGAATGGAGGGGGCACGTAAAGTTTTTACATAAAAAACAACACTGTGATGTAAAAATAATCTGAAGGAAAATTCTAATGAGAAAGGCAAAATTCATCAGGAAAATTAGGTCCACATTCATGGTTCCTCAAATATTGAGTTAATGTTTTGATTCTTTTGTTATTTCCTACTAACTGAACTGAACGCAAGAGTAATGAAAACCGGTGCCGTGATTCATTCTAAATTTGATCGATTTAATTCAATATCACATATTTTCAAATTTTCATGTGACATATTGTCTGGTTTTGAGTGACGCTTTTTTAAGCTTCACGTGTAGAATATATTAAACATATATACTATTTCTGTGTTAGCATTTGGCACCATATCTCGACATTTATTAAATTCAGAATACCGAATTAATTGTTACACCAAAATGTAGTCTAAATACGTACAGTTCCTTCATTATTACTCTCTATTTTGACACCTGTGTATGAACAGGTTCAATGTTCAAGTTCAATGTTCAGAATTATTATTCAGGTTCAATATTCATATGATATAATAATAACCGTTCCGGCGTCCAACGAAAAAAATAGAAATTTTTAAAAGCCTGTAAAGCACAAGCCTAATTTTCAACTAACAAACGACTGAAACTAACTAAGAGATTAATTTAGTGGCTGACTGCCTGACTAAGTAATTTCATAACTAAACAAACTAATTAACTAGGTAACTAACGAACGGACTGACTGAGTAACCAAGTAACTGTATGACCAGTTTACTAACTATTACTGACTGACTATCTAACTCTCTAATTAAGTTACTGGTTACAGAACTGATTGAGGGACAAACATAGTAACAGTTACTAAATAAAATTAGATCAACCTTTATTTCTTTAGTCTGATCACCTAGAACTCATCCTCTTGTCGTAATTGGACAGTTGTCTGCATAAGAACCACCAGGTATACATGCATAGAAACAAAAATCTATTTGCAGTAATCCCGACAACTAGAAAAAATAACTGAAATCCTTCAATCATAAATTAGTATCACAGTCAAAAGGCAAAGAGAACATTCACTGCTCGGATCTGCAGCGCCATTTCAAGGCACACAGAACGACTCTCGAAAAGAATTTTTCATGCTCCATCGAGGTGGAAGGAAACAAAGAGTGTGGGCATTTCGTCGAGTTTAACCTCACAGTTTCTCCGCCAAAACTTTATAGGATAAGCCGGCGACAAAAAGCGCTCCAACGCCATTTGTTGACGTAGAAAAAGACTCTTGAGCATAAAGACCATTACTTGAGAGCAAGTCTGACACAGAGTTGATTTTAAAAGTACTAGGTTTTTGTTCTTTGGTACACAGGATGCCATAAAGATACCAGGTTTTTGTTCTTTGGTACACAGAATGCCATAGAGGTACCAGGTTTTTGTTCTTTGGTACACAGAATGCCATAAAAGTACCAGGTTTTTGTTCTTTGGTACACAGGATGCCATAGAGGTACCAGGTTTTTGTTCTTTGGTACACAGAATGCCATAGAGGTACCAGGTTTTTGTTCTTTGATACACAGAATGACATAAAGGTACCATATATTTGTTCTTTGGCACATAGAATGCCATTCAGGTACCATGTCTTTATTCTTTGGTACACAGGATGGTTTAGAAATACCTGATTTCTAAAATAGTATTAAGAAGTGAAGTAAGATCATCCAAACCAGGATTGAACTAATGGTGGGGTCACTTTCAACATTATTTAGTAATGCAATTTTTATTTACTTTCTACAAACTATACTGAAATAGACCGTAATGAAAATAAATATCAGTGTGAAATAATTTTTGAAACTCTGTATTTGCAGAATGTTGTATCAAGTCCTGGATTTCAGTAAATTATGTACGTGTATCTTTAACTATTTAGGGTGAATAAGTTACTTAAGTGACGATACGTATTAAAATAGGCTTATATAATGTCTAATTTATTCATTATTGATTGATTTAATGTATATAAAAAAGATTAAAGCTTATCTAGCTACTTTTAATTGCGTAATGATATTTTGCATAATGATGAGTTCTTTTCTATCTCATGGTTTATGTTTTCTTGGTTTCAATGCATGGTTTTTCTGCATGCTACCCTTCCGTTATATTTTAATTAATGAATAATGCTGGTAATAACATAATTAATTAAATGCAACAAGCATACATACGTAATCGCACTAGAGGGACTTTAATCCTCTGAATACATGACATGGTAAAAGATACTCTCAGTACTTCTTTTCAAGATTTAATACATTTTATTCTAAACGTCAAGGGATGGGAATTGTGAGTTATTTACCACATATTGACACATAAACCACAAAATGATGTTCTATTAAACAGTGCACTATCAATGGATCAATTGTATACTTAATAATTGAATAAGTAAATGTGCACACGGAATAATTTAGTTAAATGAATAAACGTTCAGTTCAACTCAGATTACCAAATCTACCCTGTCGCTAACTTCGATCACATTGAGAATAATAATATTAGATCTGGAGATTCGTTGTTGATGATGGGCTACAATGTTTAACACTCACAATATAACACCTTAGAGATGCCACTAATTTTCCCTCTTATCACGGGGCCCCTGAATGCCCGTGCCTAAACCTAGATGTTGCTCTAGTTCCACTAGCCTACATTGTCGCCGAGATCTAGTTCCCAAGTCCCCAGTCTAAGTCCAAGTCTAAGTCCCAGCCGCCACATCTATCCTTACTACCGCTTTTATACGAGCCTTGCTCCTCCCACGTGTCTTTTCATTTCATTTTCCAATCTTCCTATTCGTCCAATTGTCAGAACCGGGTTCCAAAATATTTCTGATGTTCTCTGTCCACTCTTCATCAGCTTCAGAGTTTTTTTTCGACTGCGAATTCTCGAGCGTCACACAGTGCTTTCCAATAAATTTCTTTTGTTTGAAATTCCTTTTAACTACGAGGCATAACACTTCAACCTTCTCACCCCACTGCTTATGTTTCCCCTTCAGCCCTCGCGCTCGCCTCTCTGTTGTTTATTTATGTGAGTTGGTGCGCCGTCGAGGCTTCACACATGATACCTCGTCCTTGCAAGATACACACGCCCAATACATATACTTCATACATCACCTGAAATATGAAAACCTATGCATATATCATAACTATTACGACACTTATATATCCTGTTCATTTTTTCCCATACATAGTATACAGGCATCACTTCAAATGTGTAATCTGAAGTGACTCTGATCTTTTGTTTATATTTGAGCATATATTCCTGGACTAAGACGTGATGGAGGAGGACAATCCAGGACCAGGACATGAAGGGTGGGGCAATCCAGGACCAGGACATGAAGGGGGGGCAATCCAGGGCCAGGACATGAAGGGGGAACAATCCAGAACCAGGACGTGCAGGAGGGGAGGAATTCTGAGTCACAGAGACGGCAAACATCGCCGGTGTATTAGGGACCTCTCCCCCTTCCTTCCTTCTCCTCATCTGTCCTCTCCTCTGCATCCCTATGCCTCCTTCCCTCTGCCCCTCTATGCCTCCCTCCCTCTGCATCCCTA
>VCRD01001221.1:13830-25045 GCA_006783055.1 Trinorchestia longiramus
TTACTGGTGCAGAGTCCCTAGCAACATGTTACTGGTGCAGAGTCCCTAGCAACATGTTACTGGTGCAGAGTCCCTAGCAACATGTTACTGATGCAGAGTAGCTAGCAACATGTTACTGATACAATGTGGCTAAAAGTATAACGCCGAATTAGTAGTCTTGAACATTTCCACAATTTTATTTTTATCCTAGATAGGAATTTCGTTCTATTTAATTTCAACTTTAACCTCATCTTCTCTTTAGCTGCTATGGTCAGTTACCAATGAAACTTTTTCTGGTTTTTGTATTTCTGAAAATACTAATGAACTAATACCATTTTAAGTTATTTTGCGTTGGTGAAAAATGATCACGTATGTGAATACTAAGTCCGTACATCGCAGTGAGTGCTGGCATTCCCTTGTTGATGCCATTGCATTACGTGACTCTTAAATTCGGCTATAATTGTCAGTCATAATGACCTCTGCAGGACTAGACTATAATTGCAGTGGCCCTCACTGTGACCACGCATTCAATTGTGGCCTTTAATGTTGATTTTTTCTACTTGTTGACCATGGAAATAACCTGTTAGTAGAAATATTTGAAGCTGTTTTTCCTGAAATGATTGATAATTTGAAGTGTTCTGATGAGCTTGTCTATGATTTTTTATATGGTCTCCTAAATACGTCCTTTCTAAAAGAACAGCATGCACCGTCTCGCTCATTCAGTATTGTAATCTTTGTGCAGTAGAAATGCAACTAAGCTGATGAAACACCCGCTGTGAGAAGCTAGCAAAGTTCGCCAAACATAGAGCTTGCATGAATAAAAAAATTCACATAACCTCAATAATCTTCCTAAATGTTCGGTAGATTTTCCATGAATTGGTAAAAGCGGACAGATAATTATTGAGGATGTTCTCGTTCAATGCAAATTTGCTCACTTGCGTTCCGCTGACGCATGCGCTTTGCTGCCCGCGCTGCTTTGTTGCCCCGTGGATAAGGGGATGGAGTGAAGCGAGGCCTTGCTGTACCGCCATTGTAGTTCACAAACGACACAAAGGCAATCATTTACATTCGTGCTGAATTCCAATCGGATCGACTCTGTTCCCTTATGAAATATCATGAAAACTGAGTATTCAGATTCTCTGTACAAATCCGTTCCAGTAATATGCATATTCTCTGTGACTACGTTCCCAAATCCAGTGTCTTGTAGTTTTTGCAAGAGATTTGGGCCACCAACTAAATTACCACCAATTCTACATCACGCTAATTACGCAACTCATTTGTGACGACACCGAAAATAACAGCTCGGAGGTTGCCAAAAAACCTCCCTTGCCGCATTCCATGTAGCAGCTAGTCAGACAGTATATCTTTCTGACTGCAAAGTTCTACTTTAGTATCCGCCGACAAAATCTTGGAACTCAGGACATAAAGCTCCAAAGCGTGCTGTGAGGCGGCGTTTGTCTTAAGACTAATCCTTGATTGAAAGAAATACCTCTAAAAAGAGTTAATTTGCTCTAATTTTTTAGCTCATAAACCACCGCTTAAATCAATTCATGTGTATACTTTCAGGTTACTTTCTACATGAAGTGAAAACATACATTTTTTTAGGGATGGGAAGGAGTACTTTAGTTTCCTTCGCTTCCTTCGTGCGTCAATTCACGAATTTTAGGTATCATTTTATGTGATGCCGCTGTCTGCTAGTTAGTTCCCTGTGTGGAAAGTTTAAGATCTGATCAACCCCTATAACAGTTCGAGTAAAGTCTTTTGAAGTTAGAACCACAGTCATTTTTTTGTAACTATCGGGACAACAGATCGGCACAGTTCGACTCTAACTTACGTAGCAAGTATAAAATAACCCAAGTACCCACACTGAGACTTTCTTAACGAAACTTCGCTTGAGTGGTTCGTTAGAATATTGGTTACAAACATCCTTTCTGCTGAAGTGAATGCACTGTACTAGTGGCTTACATTTAAAATCACTTATAATTTTCTGCCGGAAGAGAATCACCAAGGACTTGCATAATAGATGTGTAAAGATGGCATAAAGATGGTTTTCTATGTTTATTCTAGTGCTTTTTCACAAAGCTTTTACCATTTTTTGTAGATGAGAAAGCGGAGTGTAGACACAAGTGTACAGACCCACCTATACATGCATGTAGCTACGTGTACAATTGTTGCAACACTTTGCGCTGTTGGCCTCAGAATCTGACATTTGGCCTTCAGAAGCTTGCTACTCTCGCTGTTCTGTTAGCTGCGCACGCGATGCTTTCATGGATCAAGTTATGGCTAGCGCATGTTTCGTTCTCTCATGTGGTGTCCATGTATAGACACCGAATATTTCAACAGAACTGAAGTCGTAGATGTTAGAGGAGTTATATTTATTGCTACTATTTGGCAAAACTGCATACTGAGTGGTATGTTTTCATCGTCATTAAAGTAAACTTCTGGTGAGTTATGCCGTTTTAGCGCCAACAACCACCCATGCAGAAATTTCTCTAACTAGTGAACTTGTAAAATTGAACATGCATACCAATTATCTACTGGAATTCTGTAAAATCATACTCGTTTATATTACAATGCAATTTTTCTTGCATGAATTTAGCCAATGTGCCAAAATGGCTTACCTAAAATCTCCTTTGAAGCAACTATTCTTTATCATTTATAGAAATTCAGTATGCGTAATGTCGAAAATAAAGGAGATGTAATGAAGTAAAACCCGAGAGAAGAGAACAAGAGCTAGACCTTCGATCGCCTGGACAAGTGGCTGGAGAGCTATAAAAAATATGTCTGTATGTCAGAAATCACAAGAGTGTAATGTATTGAAGTAAATAGAGAATTTGCGTGGGCTTGTGCTTATCTGGTGCAGCCATGATGGACATAATCTCGTGCCTTATCCTCTCACTAGAGGAGCCTGAGTAAAAGAAAGAAATTACCATAATGTTGATAGCAGATGCAAAGTAGTGAGAGCAATTTGGGATATGTCACAATCTTCTGTGTGCATGGTGCTTATCCGCTTAGAACTCTTTCTCGAATAATATGCAAGAATTGAGGTACATTATTATGTAACAATTTTCTCTAATTGGGCCTCAATGATTCTCTGAGCAAGGAACGGAAGATTTATATCTTCGAATGTACTCTATGGCTGCTTAATTCAGATTTAGAAACAAGGACGCTGAACTTTGACACTATTTATACAATTCTGCTAATGTTTTAGGCAATATTATATGTAGTGAAAACAATACTGAGTATTGTTTAGTAAACGATACTCATAAAGTATTGTTTACTTCTACGGGAAAAATGTCGGGACCTTTTAGTTGGTTGCGAGATGGTCGTTGACTTGCAGCGAGTTCATGAACTTTTTGACATGTCATTTTTTGTATCTAGGTCAGCCACCTTCTGCCCTACTTAGACTATTGCAGGCGAGCTGCATCCGTGTAGTCGTCAGAGCTTTGTCCATAACGTGGCAGTGCGTTTCCTCTTTGTGTACTACAGATAGATAGCAACAGGACTCGTCTCGATAGGACTCTAGCTACACCGCTAGGACATCTTAAATTGGACAAAAATGAATGACTTTATTCAAAGCCAGTGCCAAATAATTAGTAGGGTGTGAAGAATATTGTTTGAAATTTGCAGAATTAATTTTCCGCTGCGTTAAGATAACACGGATAGTCCTACACAACCTTTTATTTTGTGTGTATGGTAATAGAACTAAGAATGATTCGCACGATGTCAATTGAGTGGGACCAAGTTCCTTCAGGATTTTTTAACTCGGATGCCACCGTCTCGCCTTCAAAAATAATTTAAGTTTCGAGCGCAATCGTTCTGTAAATTAACCTTTCATGATGTGCATTATACGTATATAATTCTCATTATAAATCATTTCTACATCACTATTCTAAGATTAGGTTTTTTATTTGTAATATGGATTCTTCCTTAAATGATGTGCTACACTCCACCGCGTTGTGAGGGTATTTTACCAGTTTTCTGTTAATTTTATTTACTATTGTATGTATGGAGAGTGTTCAATAATAATCGTTACATTCAAATGTGAAATCAATTATTTACGCTATCATTCGACTTTATTTACAGTTTTTGGCTGCTAACAATGTCATGTTGTCCAGGAATAGTATTTATAAAAATGGCTAAAAATTTAAACAGATTACCAATTTTAGAGTTACATAAGGTGCGATAATCTTCTGTGGATATTACCAAAACCTTAAAAGTTGAAAACATGCTTGTCTGGAGAACGTTGAAGCATTTCAAAGAGACTGGATAAGTACAGCATAGGCTAGAACAAGGTCGTCCTGGATCTGCCAGTACCTCAAAATTCGTAAATTCGTAAGAAAAAAGTTCGGAAGAAGCTCATAAAGATCCCTCAGAAATCTGGCATGTGAAAGAAATTTGCCCGTCGGGATCATATACATCATTCTTCACAAAGACTTGAAAGCATCTCCTTAGAAACATGAAAAGAAACAACCGTTATCTACGAAAACTGTGAACAAATGTCTTGCAAGAGCTGAAATCCTCTCTCGTACCCGCAAAAGCAAGCTACCGAACTTGTGTTCTATGAAAAAAAGAATTTTCATGTGGAAGCAAAATTTAACTCACAAAATGATCGAATTTGGTCTTCAATTGAGAACATTTCTGAAAAGAATGGGCCAAAGTCCTCCCCAAAGTCATTCGTTACTTGTGTAGCTCATTTTTGAAGCCTTTTCAGCTTTTTATCAAAGGAGATGTTTTATCAAAGTATGAGTACATGCACGTGGGACATGTGGCAAAGCAACACGGTGATAAGCCACAGATGAAAAGAAACGTGTATTGAAAAAAATGGCTAAACTTCGAACTATTAAAAACGCAACTGCTATTTTAATTTTTGTAGCTTTAAAAGTTGTAACATTATTTGTGTTATTGAACACTGTATATGATGGGTGAGAAGTGGAAACGTTTAACTTCTCAACTTCTGTCGTCTCAGTCTTTGTCTTGTTATTTTTGTGGTTCAGGCCCATACGAGGTAGGATTTTAAACAAAGTGCTTGTTCATAGTGAACAAAATAGCCATACAATAAACGGTAAAAGAAATTTATTTTATATGTGTAACTAATTAATAATACGTAATTTTACCAATTTTCATATACGGAAGTCTAGTCCATGTAGTATTAGGTTTAAATATTTTGTGGTATTGTGTTTTCTTGTACACGACTAGTACAGGAATTAAAGCGTCCGTGCTCAGTGAAATATAGTGACTGTTTCAGTGATATTTCCAAGATACGGATATTAAGTGTGCCGACTCGGTTTGCTTGCTTGATAAATCGGGGTGTAATATTCTTTCTGACAAGTAAAGCGAATGAAGAAAGAATGCTGTTAGTTACTTCTGCTATTATAGGTTTAGGGATTTTAGGCTTCTCTAGTGGAGTAATTTTTGAACGTAGCAAAAATAGTGTGGTATCGTGCTAGACGTTTTGGGTTGAATTGTAATAAAAACAAATGAAAGATCGAACTGTTCGTGGTAGGGCATCGCCCGTGCGAGACCAACTTGGCCGAATTGACGTGCGTTCTCGACTAGCGCGCTCATTGTGTACGTACACGATGAAAAACTGTTCGTTTGTATGCGTGGAAGAGAGGGATGAGAGCACACGAAATAGACACGTGAAATAGCGAGGTAGTGGGTAGACACGTGAAATAGTGAGGCAGTGAGTAGATACGGGAAATAATGAGGTAGCGATGAGGCACAGGAAATAATCAGGTAGTGAGTAGACACGGAAAATAATGAGGTAGCGAGTAGACACAGGAAATAATGAGGTAGTGAGTAGACATGAGGGGAAGAGGTAGTACACTCAAAAGAAAGGTGCTAGCAGCAAGTACGAGTATATGCACGTGGGATATGTGGTAAAGCAACACTGTGATAAGCCACAAAAGGAAAGGAACGCATGTTGAAAAGAATAATGTGACAATAAGTTGTGTGTCGGCAAGACAGTAAGTAGCGCGAGAGGATGGAGGAGAGCATTGACCAGGGAAACATGGTCGGTTTTCGCAATAGCAAAAGAGACTTTATTCATAAAATTAGTATGAAGAGGGGAGAGACGAAAGAAACAGGTCTTGTGAGCTGTGTGACAAAAATGACTGTTCCTACTTACGTAATACGACGGGCTCGGTGCCACAGGGGTGAAGACTCCACCAGCTAAAAAAATCTGTTTTCTACTGTACCAAAATCTCACAGCCGGGCTTAATTTCAATTCTTAACCTACACAATGAGACCAAGAACACATTGAAACATATATAATTGTGTTAGGGGAATTTTATTTTGCAAACTTTCCATGGCTATTACTCAACATTGGTTTATGGCATCTTCACCTGTATGGCACGCTTCGCCTAATATTCTCTTTGTTCAGAATAGTGGCCGACCATAAAAAAACGTTTACATCACTATTTCCATTAACTTGGGTGCAGAAACAAGTTCGGTAATCACCCTGGGCGACGGGAGGTGAGCTGGAGAGAATTGTATCTCAGGAATCTGACGTCTTTCTGGGGGTTTGTGATCTTAATAGTCTGCTTTCGTGGCCGACCCTAAAGGGAAAATTGTTTTTCCAAATAATGCCTGGTAGGCATGTTTAGGGAGAACGACCTGTATTAAAAACATTTATAGCAAGAGCGAGCACTAATGTTGTCTCCTTAGGCATGAATTTATTTATTTAATACTATTATATTCTCTTTTTGTGCCTTATGATATTCGTGTATGAGCGTCTTGATTTTTGTTTGTCTTGTTCTCAGTAGTATTTTTCCGCTTTCAAATTTGCAAGTGTACATCGTTCGGTAGTAGCAAGCAGTGTAAATTGAAGCAATGCAACGTATCATCATGCATATCTCTGGAATTGGGATGTGGTTAGGTTAGGTTCTGTAATTTTTTCAGATCCTTCCAGTGACTATGCGTACAAAGTGAAGATTTACACCGGTCAGGCAATCGGAGGCAACGTGTTAAATGGAATTGGCATTTTGAAGATAATAATAAAATATTTCAAAACGCAACCTATCGTCCGTACGTTGCTGGTGTACGTGAGTGAAGGAGGGCAAGGGCCGTAGATTTATCTCACAGAGGTAACTCATCACTGACGTGACGACTGCGATAAATTGAGCAGTGAGCTAGAACGCAATTCCTACGCATTAACTAGGCACAAAAGACTTTAAAAATTGCTAACAAACATTCGTGCTGTGACTTGCTGTAGCTGCTGCTGACTTGCTTTCATTTCTTCATTTGTTTACCTCATGGACATAATTTAAAGAGTTCATGCTTTAACTCGCTCCTACAGGCTGTGCAGCAGCTGTTGTCTCATTGTGTTCTGTTTCATGGGCACACCTTATTTTCCGGTCACAATTTACTTCAAGTTTATTTCTACTCCTTCGGTATATTATCTTACATCAAACGACTTCCACGGCAGACGTTCTTATTAGGAATTCATAATGAAATGAGGCTTTTTAATTAATATGTATCCTAAAGTAAAAGGGTACGGACGGTGCAAGCAATTTATCGCTCATTTTAAAAATAGTTCTTCAATTATGTTGGCAGGTAAACATCATGCTGTTTACTCTTTCTTGCGCAGTTGCTTCTATTGGACCAGAAATAAACATTCTCGTCTTTTTCGGGTTCTTGCAACGAAGCTAGCAGAAGTTGTACTTACAATCTTGAGTTTAGGTTGGATGTAAATCGGCAAAGAACGTAGTCTTCGTGTATTGGAAGTGGTGCCTTTATTTATTGAAAACTACGAGGAAGCTCTGTTACCTGCCGAACCTGAACTTGCGATTCGCTCATGCTGAGAGGCCACCGCCTTCTTGAAGTTTACGTGAAGCGCCTTAGTATCGAACCCTTGGCAGGGGCGCTGGCGGAGCTGGCACGCAACCTCACCGCCTACTTGGCGTTGTCTTCTTTACTCTGAGCAGTTACTGAGTCTTACCACTGCTGTCCTCTGAGCAATGACTGAGTCTTACGACCGCCATCCTCTAAGCAGTTATTGAGTTTTATCGCCGCTGTCCTCTGAGCAGTTTCTGAGTTTTATCGCCGCTGTCCCATGAGCAGTTTCTCAGTTTTACCACCGCTCTTCTGAGCAGTTTCTGAGTCTTACCGCCGCTGTCCTCTGAGCAGTTTCTGCTTTTTATCGCCGCTGTGGCTGGTGCTCTGAAATAAGTAATTAAATCGGCTTATTGGCACTCGACTGTCTCTTCGAACCAGTATTTGTCTCTGCATATTCTTCTATCCTACCTTGTGACCAGTTGCTGCAACTTGTTTCTCTTTTGCTGAATTTTGATTCACCAACTGAAATCTTTTCACCAAGTTTAACGCAAATTATCATTTGTAGCTTTACAATACAAGCTAATGCTCGAAAATTCGTATTTTGTAAAGAAAATTTAAACGTTTGCTGGTGTACCCATCCAACTCGAAATGTTTTCAGGCTTATCAGAGCAACATAGAAATAATAAATTACGGGTGTGACTCGTAAGAAGCTGCACGCACAGAATATACTTTTCTCCATGTCGTGACTACATGTAGAAAAGGAAAGTTTTGAACTCGTTGCCTTAGTTTGTACACTAGTTGTCACATTCAACGCTGGCATCCAGTGTGCAGACAGTCACAGATACGCGCACCTAAATCTCAGTAGAATGCATTAATTTTCTATGCTCGTAACTGTGGCACATTTTACTCAGTTCAAATGAGCAAGACAAAATGCTTTCGTGGCAACTGCGTTACCGGCAAATTCTCGCGCTAATTGACTCTTTTTTTGTATGGAGCCTTCAGCGGGACGTAGTTGTCTTCACAATTGTGTACGCACATCAAAGATCTCTCACTTGGCTTGAAGTCATGCTTTAGCTTACACAGACCTGCTTCGTTATTTTTTAAAATATGTACCTTCGCGTTGATTGCGAGGTGGTACAGAATGGACGTTGAAAGAGTTGATAAATTTGTCTTGCAATTTTTCAAAGAAATTTCAAGCAACCAAACTAAATACCTTGCTCCAGGGTTCTTCCACCCGTGTGAATCACTTAAATGCCCCTTTTTTATAGTAATTTATAAACGGGAACGCAGTAACCATAATATTCAGAAATTAGTATTAATTCTGTTGGCCCGCAGTACTCTCTTTTCGAGTTTCTAAACTCGATGAGGAAGTGATTAACTTTTATTATCCTAAAGATATACCCGCCCACGGCCAACTTCAATATTCAGTTGCACTCTGAAGGCTGTTCAGTTACCGTGACGGTCTTGTAACACAAAGTATTACCTGCTTAATTTTGATGTCATCAAACTTTGCCTATGATCTAATGTCATACGACCATAAATTTTCTATTCTGCCAGCTGATTTTATCAGTTCAATAGCCTACTGTTGGCGAACTTGACCTACAATATTTCAACTCCTTAAGACCTAACAAACAATGTTCACTTAAACGAACAATTGACCAGCTAACTGGCACTAGTGTTGAACTAGCACCACTGTGTACCTATGTACTTACATAGTAACGTTTATACATTTAATCATTGTATAAGTCTAGCAGCGTTACGCACCAGCACTTTTTTGTGCCTCATTGGTTTGTCTAATACATGAGCAATACATGACAACTCTTGTATGATGTGTTACTGTTGTTGATGACGATGATGGTGAAGTCCATAGAATTGCACTCCATACCAAAGCAACTTAAAACCGTTTAATTCATGGACACCCGCAATTTTGATGACGCCGTATTTAATGTGGGTCACTCGAACAAAGCGCATGTCACCATCGTTCCCTTTGTCATTGATAAATGGAAAATTACCTTTGCTGTGCTGCAGTTTTTTCTCTTGCACCACTTCTGCGTGCGTGGCTTCGACATTTCCTTCGAGTGGGCACGCCGCCCCCTCCTTTCTGTCTGCAAAGAGAACTTGTCGCCCCTTACCTCCTCATTCTTAGTATGTCGGTTTTTAATACCACCTCCCATTGAAGTGAGTAGGCCGCTCATCTTTCATTCTTTTCAATAGGTGGGGAACCTTTCCGTCCTTCCATCAAAGGAAACCTGCTGTTTTTTCTATCCTTGAGGATAAGCCACCAATTCCCTTTCACATTACTGTACTCTTTTGAAAGACATCTCAACTCTCGTTTAGTATTCACTTGCAACATTCAGTTACCGATGCTAAAATCGAATTAAATTATGAGTTTGCTAAAAAAATAAATATTTATACGACTGGAACAAATTTTCGTGCTTATTTCAATGAGAATACTGCAAAAAATTAAAGATGTTATGTACTTCATTTTCCACATCTGAGGAAAGATAGCAATTTCTTCAAACTACCTGTTACAGGTGTGCACAGGTGAGCGTGTCTAAATTCATTTAAATCTTTTGTTAAGCCATTAATAGATAAATAAAAATCGACAAACGTTATTTTAAGTGAAGGTAACGGAACAAACGAAATCAAATGATTATGTAATAAAGTCTTATTGGTAAACGTTATTGAAAATTTCCAGGCATTCACGGCATAGACTTAAGAATAACGACTATGCTCTTAGAAAAACTGAAACCTGCGTGCGATTTCGATTGCACTGAAAGTGAATGCATCTTACCAGTATTGGTTCAGATGCTGGATTAATTCAGCTATTTCTATTTCTTTCAATCGTCGCTAGTGTTTCAATTGAAAGGAATTGATTAGGACGAGCTCCGTTAATATTTCAGTTCCTAAGAATCAAGGAGCAACTGAAAAATTACTTCTCAGATCCTAATAATACATTATTGTTATTTATGCTGTGACTTATTGTCTGTCACTTTGAATTTTCTCTTGAAAGTTGGGCTGAACTCCAAATTTCAACTCGATTCGCTCTAGTGTGAATTAACGACTAAGGTAATTTTACACTTTTTCTATTTGACCAACTTGCGCGTGCACTTGTAAGTGAAACCTGAGGTTAATTTCCGTAGACTAGCGTTGTCTATCACATTGTGATTATGAACTCTTAAGAGTTGGAACCCGCAAATGACTTTCTGGCTACTGATCAGCATTGATCATGTATATGAGATTATTTTCATTGAAAAAAATATTTTTAATCTGATTGTGAAGCGATATGGATTTTTTTACATTTTTCATCGTCCTAGAATCGATGTACATCGTGGACAAAAGTGTAAGCAATTTATCGTACAATGAGCGTTCCCTATTATTTAAATAGAAATAGAATCTTAGGAGGCAAGTGAGGGATACTTCTATAGTCTTTTAAATCTGTGCATCTCCACATGTG
>VCRD01001221.1:30114-48745 GCA_006783055.1 Trinorchestia longiramus
AACTCGAACTGAAGCTGTAATCGAGCGAGTTTCTGCAAGTGTTACAGATAATCCTAAAGCCTCCATCAGAAAACGTTCAACTCAATTATCCATTTCCCGATCAACATACACTGCATTCTTAAAAAAGACTTGAAGTTATATCCTTACAAAATTAAATTAACCCAACAGTTATTACCTAATGATTACAGCAGTCGTGTTAATTATTCCGAATCTTCCAGATCGTTGTTTATCATTAACATTTCCAGTGTCCGTAAATTTTCGATACACCGATTTAATTGTGTTCTTCGAAGGACTGGTTGTTGTTCTGAAATAATTTTTGTAATCACGTTGCACTTCTGTAGTTGACATTGTCCGTGTGTAGATTTGCAAAGTTCTTATTCTTTGTTCTTTGCTGTATGGAGACATGATGAAAATTAAGGGTTTGCAATGAAGCAAAAATCAAATGTCAAGCTGGTTCGTAAATAGGATACCAAGTATCCTATTGTGCCATAAAAAGGTTTTTTCTTTCGAATAAAACAAGTTTCAATATCCTAGCGTTAATAGTTTTCGGTTTATTAGCAAATCAAAAGGGTCAGTTACTTCTGGGACACCCTGTGCCAGGCACTAGTGACTTACTTCAAAATTCAGTCCCTTTTTCTCCGAGTTATTTTGTTACTGAAGCTTTCTGCCAAAGAGGTCACTAACTACTAAAGACTTTAGTGTAGAGTGGTGGAGTTACTAGAGCGCTTTTACTCGTGATTGAGTCAAATACCGAGCCAAAAATTCGATGCTCCTCAGACGCTGCTGTTTTCCTGCGTGGTGTGTATCGAGTTTATGATGAACAGTAATAATATGTCTAGATTTGTCTTTGGTTCATGTCTGATTTCGATTAGTTCATGCCTGTTAGTACCCAAGAAAAACAAACTTTTTTAATCAGAAGACTGTCAAGTGCACTGCGTGAAAGAGACGCACTTTTTGAAGTTGTGAATGTAAGTCAATTCAAGTAATGCCAAATTTATAAAAAAAATTGCTAATTCTGAGGAATGACAAGACTGGGGTTTCAAGGAGATGTGTAACGATGTAGGGACAAAGGAGATGAATGACCTCATAAGTCTGTGATGTTACAAGCTGGTGCATGAACTTCTGATATGTTGCACTCATGTTTGTTTCTATATTGGAATCTTCTATGCTCTACTTGAAATGATTCTCTTGCAAAGGGAAGGTCGATGTACACTGTTTTGTTCCATGAATCAATGTAAAAAATATTGTATCGTATCATAATGGCTCAAAATTTGAAAGAGGCTGTCACAAAATTCTAGTACAATAATTAATTCTTGAAATAATTCCTTTTGTTGAAGCTGAAAAATTGAATTTAACGACTATCAATGTTAAAAGACTATCGTTAAAAGACATAAGTTATAGGTAATTATTTAATTTAAGGATTAGGATGGGCAGGTCTAGGAAATTTCTTCTAATTTTCTGGTGAGCATTCGGTAATTGAAGTGTTATAAGTTAACAATTTCTAGTCTCGTTGTACACTGCATAATTAGCTTCATTGTTGGTTCGTAGTTGCTCGGTTTCGACTGCGTTGAGGGAAATTTTTCTGTGTTCAAGCGAGTCGTAAAGCGCTAGATGCAGTGGAGGGGCTGAAGTACACTCGTGTCGAAAATTTAACTGAAATACACCAGTCAATTATCGTGTCAATCATGGTAACAACTGTTGACTATAACAATGACGGATAAATGTTTACAAGCTGATGTAAATGCTCGAGGCCTTTAAATAGTTTCCTAGTAAGCCTAAATTTATTTACTTCCGATTAGTTCAAGTTACTTGAATTTACTAGCTACTTTATTAAGAAAAATATATTGAGGAAGCTGCTCTTCCCTGTTTTCTGCTTAGTAAATTAATGCCTTCTTTAAGGGTAATTCATTTCTCGGTCACCATTCATTTCTCTAAAATTTATGCAATGTATCCAGCATTAGGCTTTGGGATGCAAGCTCAGGATATGTAGTCAATGTATATCCGATGTAATCAACTTCGTTCGTAATTGGTTCCTGAATGACGGCTGCGCTATTGTTGTCAAAAAAGAGGAGTGAATTACTTCTCATATTCACCTTCATACATTCACGTCAGTAACACGTACAGCGTACACTGGTATTTTTTTTTAGTTTCGACACTGGTGCCAACTGCAGAATTCATTTATTATCGAATGCTTGAATTGAAAATTCTTTTCATTGTGTGCCCTCTTAAGGCAATTGAATAGTTTTGGATCGATTACGCTTTCCTTGTCAAGTGCGTCACGCGTGATTATTTAACAAGAAAACCTGTCTAGCTTGGTGAATATATTGCACGTCTTTGACTCATCCTCGACTGTATAGATGATATTTGTATTTTCACAAGAGTTTCGCATTTGAAAAACTCACTCTGTGGAATTTATGTGTGAAAACAGAGAATACGCTGTCGTATGTTTGCATTATCATTGAAATTGTCTGTAAAACTGTCTTGTAATCGTTTTTTTAATTAAATGGTCATTCATCGTTAAAATAAATCGGCAGTAATATGATAGTTAAAGTACCATAAGAATACAATAGCTGCCGAGATGTTTTCATAATATTTAGTGGGAATGTGCCAAATTTGGGCTAGTACTTTTTATACATTACGGTTCATAGCTCTAGCATGAAGAACAGCTTTGCTAAATTGGGGTCACGTATGTTCCCGATGAATCAACAGTGAACAATAAAGAAGCTCATACATCGCTACACGAAGAGTTATACTTTAATGCTTCCACGAATGTTGATTTCAATTCTGATTCATTAACACGTTTCCTGCGATTGCCTTACCGGTGCAAAACTTTACTTTGTACACCAAGTCCATAGAAAGCTTTGAAAAAATTACAAAACCTAACCCTGAGTGACTGAGTGGGGGTCACTTTGCAGGAAACGTGTTAAAAGAAAAAGACACGATAGTTCTCTTGGTATCTTTGAACGAACTTGAACATTAATTTATGGTTAATGATACATCCATATTTGGCTGAACGGTAGCAGTGAACAGAAATGCACTAACTCAGAGAAGTGGCTGCGTGTGGTGAGCGCGACAGGCCCTGGTCGCGGTGATAAGATTGCTGCTGCCCAACAAGGCAGCGCTGTTGCTGTACCCTCCCTCTCACCTCTCCTCAACCTCTTCTGGCAAAATTTAGTGTGCAAACACTGTATGGTTTCAGATCTATTTATTTAGTTACTGCATGCTGTTGAATGTAATATTTTCTCTTCTTCTGTCAATTGGTATGAAGTTTCTCAAAGTATGCTTTTTATTTCGATTACTGACACACTCTTCCATGTATCATTACCAATTCCCTTGGGATTTTTTGATAAATTATTTTAAGATGAACGGAGACTTTTGTACCTTTTCTTACTTTTATTACTTGCTTCCTCGCATTTTTTTGTGTCAGCGCTGGAACAGTTTATGAATTTTCTTCTTTAGATCCGTTCGATTCGTTTTCAAATCCTGAATGTCAGAAAGAGATCAACTTCCCCGACGATCCTAGCAGAGTATACTCTTTCTAATTAATATTTCACTAAGTTTTGTCTCTTCTTTTTTATTAAGTTTATTTCAAGATTATTTAACCTTAGATTGCACTGTAAATTTTCATCATAATTCGCATTTGTATTCAGTTATTGGTAAGAAACGAAGCACATTCGCCTAAAGCGCTGACTGCATTCACGGAAGTTGCTTTTTAAGTGTCAGTTATAGACACACATTCTTACGTGGGGTTCGCTGCCCTTGGAATATCCGGACCAGAGAGTATTTTGGGATTAGAAGGTTTCCTTGAACGTTTTTATGTATTTGGGGCGTCACTGCAAACAGTAGACGCTCTCATTAAAGTTCCTCAGTAAACTTCCAACCGGAGACTGCTACCATGGGGCACAGTTATATTCGATCACATTTTCTTGCGAAGCTCTTACATTGTAGACATAGACCAGGGATGTTTATGAAAACTTTATAGCCCAAACAGCAGTAGTGAAGTAAGAAGTTGTATTTGGATACATTAAAGTAAGGTTTTCAAAGAAAAAAGTGCTGGAAGAGGAGACAGAGTTAGGTAGGTAATTGGGAAGATTTTATAGCATAGTTTAGGTCCAAATAGAAAATAATGATGCACCAAGTTGCTTTTTACTACGATGCAACAGTGGGTATAATAGGTAAGATTAGGATTGTGGATGCCTTAGTTGAGTAACAAGAGTGAGACAATGCGCTACTGACCAGGGCATTTGAATACATCACGTGAACTTGGAGGACTGTAATTGAATGACTATTCTATGTTGAGTGTAAATGTATATAAAATTGAGGGAGTTGATACTATGGCAGTGATATTAGTGAGAGTATGACAGAAAAAGCTTGTTATGACAGAAGTGTGAATATCTGTAGAAATACGTAGAATGATGGAGATTGTGGCAAAACTCGATGCTTGCTTAGAATTATGCTTCTAGTCACTTTCTAGAAATCGGATTCTAGAGAACAGTAGGCAACGCTTTAGGAAGGGGAAGGGAAACCCAGGTTACATGTTCGGCAAACATTACAGGTTGAAACATTATTCCGCATTGTGTAACTCTCTACACGACAGCTCTAGATGCTTAAATTTTGAGACGAACTATATAGCTGTAGACTGTATTTTCATGTGCATTAACATCATGAATAAAACGACAAGTCTTTCACATTGAGTTCATAGGCTCATGAATAATTTTAGATTTTTTTTCGATTTTCTTGATGGGAATTTATCCTTCAAAATATTTTGACGACTTGAAATTGAGCAACAGTTATGATTATTTATTCACATCATTAATTTCTTTTGCTTTACAGTTTGTATACTCAATTTTGAAGAAATGAGATGCCTGTCATCTAATTTGATAAGCTTCCGAAATTAAGATCCGAAATTATGTTGTGCCTTTGCGACCTCTGGTCTGAATGTGTGTGTACGAAATTTTACCTCACGATATGCATGCCGGATTACTAGCGCCTCAAAGACTCTGTGCGGCAGTCAGCAGCCGCTCAATATTGAGCGGGCGTCGTTCTCGTGACGAGTAAAGAGTGAGCAGGCCATCTCTGCTGGGAGTCGCTGTGCGCTTATTAATGGCAGAGAACGTGGGACTGGCAGCCGTTTAAGGGCACAGTAGTGTGCGCTTGGCACGAGCCTCTCCACGCACGCGTGATTTACAAGTGTGCGCTTGTGCGTTTCTTTGACGCGCGTTGCGAGTGCAGGAATGTTAGCCTCCTTCAGAGCTGTGGGCTCCATGTGTGTTGTCAGCAAGTTATGGGACTCTTGTGCCATAACTTATAAATTCTGTATAATACTATTAATGCCTTCCTGCGTTAAGTTTTTTATATGTTCTTTGTTAATGATGACATTCACCCCCATAAAGGAACAAAAACTTCTTATCCAATACCGTAAAACGGTAGTAGTCAATATTGTTCCAACTCCTGTTGAACGAAACATCTTGTTCTGTGCTCCAACTTCGAAATTTTAGCTCAAGGGGAAGCAAAAATATTATGTTACTTCAGTTCAGTTTAATTTCTGTGGCACATTTTATGCTGTCTTTCCATCGTTCTCTTCAGGAGAATCACGCTAGAGTAGACATTTAATTCTATTGTACAAAATATCCTCCCTCCTCCATACGACGATAACAGCAATTTTAATTTTGTTCTGATGATCCCGAAAACAGCATTTTAAGACCCAGAATCGAATTAGGAGAAGTTACACGTCAGCTACGGCGTTAACTTTATCGTGTGCTGGGTGTAGCAACATAACTTTCCTATTTTTCAAAGCAAAGCTCCTTGAAAAATAGAAGTTTTGTTGCTGCACCCTATACTTGCCGAAAATGTAGTAATCGCTGGTCTTGGTAGGAACTGCTAGTGGCACAAATTACAATAAAACACTGCTCCCGGTGTGCCTGCGTTAGCTGGAGACGTCAACTCCGGAGTTTGGTCTGCATGGAGAAGCATGAACTATTAAAGGTGTGCACTACATAGTTACCGAAGGTGCTGTTTTTAGATCTGAGAAGGGTATTCTAGGAATTCATGTATGCACTTAAAATCTTAGAATAAAGTATTGACTCGGTAATAAAGTTATGTTAATGCCTAACTGTGTTCCTTTCTGTTTTCAGTCCGCCAGGGCACGCAGATGGTGCAAGGCCCTACGCAAGTTGTACAGTGAGTATCTGCGACCTGTTTAGCACAAACACTCTTCGTTTAGTGTACATATAATTTCATGTTCAAAATTTTTATTGTTTATGTGAAATTGGCTACAATGTTGTAGTGCGCAATTTCTCTAGGGCGAGTGTACGCCAACATGAAGGTTACTGTTTGTACTGTTTATCTTCCCGTTTACCTCAAAGTGTCTTTCCGTTTACTTCAGTGTGTTCCCGTTTAACGCACAGTGTCTTCCCGTTTACTTCAGTGTGTTCCCGTTTAACGCACAGTGTCTTCCTGTTTACCTCACTGTGTTTTTACGTTTACCGCACAGTGTAGGCAATTCTTAGTTGCACACTGCAGACAAAAATCAAATTAGTTAAGGATTGTAGAATGACTGTTAAGTTGGTTGTGCAGTGCAAGCGGACCTATTCAATTGCACAAATGTAATAAGGCATAAGTCCATCTAATATTTATTCCTACGACTGTATTGAAAGTACGTTTTTAGCGGTTCATTGCTCGTCAAGTCTACATAGTATTTGTAAAATCATTATTTTGCTGTTCGCAAATTTTAATACGACTTGGAAATTTTGATGACAGGCGACCTCCGATTTTGTAGTTTAGGATAGCTATTACATGACAGTGTAGTATATTAACACGTTAAGTGCGAAGTGACCCACCGGTTGGTCACTCAGGTTGTGTTCTGTAATTTTTTCTAAGCTTTCTAGTGACTGTGTGTACGAAGTAAAGATTTGCACCGGCTAGACAGTCGTACTTAACGTGTTAAAACTCCTAGTCAGTAGTATAATAGTGGCTAACTCCTAGTTTGCAAAGTAATGGAAACGGATTCTGTTTAGGTAGTAGAGTAATGGCGATAAACTCCTAGTAACACTCAAACCTCGTCATTTTAACCATCATTTTTGCATAATTAGATGTCTGTAGTATTTTTTAGAGCATTTCTTCACGTTTTTCATATTAGTCCGTTAGTATCTTGATTTTGATTGACGTTCTTCGACAAATATAAACTCGTGAAATCTTAAATTACTACAAGTAACGAGGCTTGTCTTGTATTACAATGAAAGTAAACTTTTAGTTAGTAGTACCATGAAAGTAAACTTCTAGTTAGTAGGACAATGGAAGTAAACTCGTAGTTGGTAGTACAATGGAGGTAAATTCCTAGTTATAGGACAACGGAGGTAAGTTCCTTGTTAGTAGGACAACGGAGGTAAACTTATAGAAATGTGAAGTGTGTATAAAATTTAATTAATTTCGGCGCAGTGTGTGAGTGAACTCATGTTGAGATGTGCAATGCAAGTGATGTCATGTTTCAACTGTTTAGTTCTACTTTTCTAAGTAGTTTAGTATAGTTTTACTTCCTGAACGAAACTCGTAGAAAACTGGACGATACAGTTTGTTATCTTTTTAACTAATGGAAGTGATCGTTAGGGTGAAATTGTGCTCGTAAGAACCCATACAGTATTGTTGAAGCTCCTAATAGATGGTGGGTTGAAGGTGAGCAAAGATGCTTTGTAGCTCATAAAGTAATTCCTCGATAATTCTGCTTACGTTTTAGTTTTGTTGTGCAGTATTTTTGAGCTCTATATTGTACAGTAATAGTGGACAAATGTATGCTAACTCCCAGTTGCTGATGCAATCTCAGTGAACGTCTAGCTTGTTTACAAGATAAGTAAGCTCACACTAATCGATCAAGCAGACTTTAATTATTTATTTTCTCTATCTGTCGCCTGAACGTAAACTCCTCATTGCTTACGGAATTAATTTGGCAGAACTCGAAGTTAAGTCAACTTCATTCGTTTGAAGTCTATTTTTAATTTTATTTGAAGCACTAGTTAACCAGACACAGCAGGGGAGCTCCTGGTTACTGCCCTGTATAGGTGCACCCCTAGCTGACGGTGCAGCGTGGGCGAACTTCTGGTTTCCTGCGCTGGCAAGTATGTCGCCTTGGCAAGGGTTCGGGCTACACTTAAAAATAGCACCTAGTGCTGCTTTACGTTGTCTTTGCCCGCGTGATTTTGACTTTTCGTAACTTTACTGAATCGTAGAATTCTTATCCGCTATCATTTTATTGGAGGATTGAAAACGTTCAAATTTCGTTTTCTTGTTTCATCTGGATGGCTCAGTGTTCGAGTTGCAAACATGAATATGAAGTCTTCGTTCAAACAGAGCGCAAACCAGCTTTTTTTTCTAAATCTTAGCCATAGGTATCTATGGTTACCAGCTCCAAATAAATATACTATTTTATGCTCTCATACATAATTTTCTGAGTGCAAAGTCATATTCCAGTCTCACATTTCTTCACTAATCAATACGAGACCGATGAATGCTGAACCAGCAGCATTAACATAGAAGGATGCTTTTATTAGCTGTTATTTATTCTACTAAATGTTTTGGGTGGTTGTTCATGCTTAGTATTTCCTTTTTAAAACAATATTAAAAAAGATAACGGGAAAAAAGGTTAAAAACGAATGTTCCCTTTAAAGATATTGTTTGATAGCATGTAGAGTTTTGACCAGCATTTTAAATGCAAAGAATTTCCGGACATACTTTCCGTTTTATCTCATTCTTTCTGGCTCTAGCAGTAAAATAGATTGTCGTGCATGTTTAAAAGATATAGGATAACTTATAGGTATATTGATGGTAAATTTCTCTACATTTTTGTTCATTTTGGAGTACGATGCACTGTAATAGTTAAAAATTTCACAAGTACAATTAGTTTAAAGACGAAAATTCATGTCTTTAAACTACTCGTCATTAATGTACCGACTTCCTTTTTTGTCTTCGATTTTTTTAGGGCATTTATAGATTATATTAGGATTTTGGGTTGATTGTTCTATTGTCTCATTAGTACTTCTAGTTGGTTTTACGTACAAAAATCATCAACAATGTTTTTTCGCTTTACTATGTGTCAGTTCAGGTTCCAATAACTCCGTATCGGCTATTTTGAAGATCTCTTTTTCTACAGAATTAACTTCGTGGGAGTCTTAAACTCCGGCAATATAATATTGACATCCAAGTTTGCAGCAATACTTCTTAATTGTTTGTCACACCTCTTACTGAGAATTTATTTTTTGATACATCATAAATTACCTGATTTTGTCATTGTTCACAGGTAAAGCACTATTTATACGGCAAGTGTGACGCGCCACAGCTTTACATTATATTATATTCAATTTTTCATTTAAGAAACTGGATCTTCCCTTAGGAAATTTGTGCTTTGAAAGTAAATATCGCGGTGCTGGGAGTTTTGTTTTTTTTATTTGAAAAAATTGGGTTTATTGCTCTGCGACGGTAAAAATGCTGTCACAGGACACGGAGGTTCAGAGTTATCGTCGTTTGATCTAAAATTCGATTCCATTATCAACAGTCTGAAACTTGACAGCATAATCAAAGTTTATTTTCATTAGAAATATCATTGTTTGCATTGCATGCTTCGTCTGCTAAGCCTCGCGAGTACAGAAATCCTTCTAACCATTTGTAAATGTAGCAAAAAGAATAAATCAGTCATGAAATGGATTTCCTACCCCATAATATTGCAAAACCAGATCAAAAATAAGTTTTTCATCCTATTTAAGTAGACTTGAAAGAGGAGATTGAGATGGGAAATATTTATCGTCGTTTTTTAGCACGTAATTCCGTAAACCACCGTAATTGCATGTGTAAACCCAACGATCAGTTATGTTACTTTGTGTTGCAGGATGGGTCTACCGGCGGGGGCGTCACCCCCTGTCTTTGAACAAATCTTCCGCAACGCCCGCTTTGCTCAGGGGGGCGATGCGGTGTTTGAAGGCAAAGTTACAGGGAGTCCCCGACCGACAGTCACTTGGGTGCGCAAGGGAGCGCAGCTCCAGATGGGCAACAAGTATCAGGTCAGTCTGTTAAACCAGGAACACAATAAAATAATCAGGTCAGTCTGGTGATTTCATAACTTTTTTACTTATACTCGTTTATTGTTTTAAGAAAGAACGCGGCAGCGGTAAGAAAACGTTGTACCGGAGTAACCACAATAATAGATGTAGATACAAAATTAGTGTAGGAGCAAGAGGAATAAAAGAATAATACATTTATTTACATTCATTTAAGTCAGTTCTTGATTATAATCCTTTACCTCTTCCGAGTTGCTCATCGTCGATAAACGTACATGTAGGTGTATAGTAATGCACTAGTTGAGTAAATTTTCTCTCTTCATTTTAACCTTTAATTCTCAGTTACAAATTCATCTTCAGTGTTTACAAGTTTTATATGAAGGGCTTTTTAAACGATCTCGGGTGCAATGCTAGTTCTCGAGACTTAAAACGTTTTTATCATACAGAGACGAGGCTATTATTTTTCAGTAATTCATAATATCAATGTTGTTAGATTAATGTTGAAATGCTTCCTCCCACATAGAGATGTTTCTTCTTCTGTTGGCGAAATTTTTTTTTAGGTAAGCTGCACTTCTTTCTGTTCATTTTTAGTGGGAATCCTTCTTCCAACTCCTCCGATTTCCTCAGGTGACCCACAACCCGAACACGGGTGAGGTGACCCTGCGCATAGCAGCCATCGGGCCGGGTGACGAGGGGGAGTACACCTGCACAGCTTCCAACCAATACGGGGAAGCCATCTGCACTGTTTACATCCAGCCTGAAGGTGAGCTCACCGCCATGTGGTCGTTACAAATAAAATCGTTTGAAAAGTAGTGGGTCAATATCATCAGTGAGGTGAGCAGACTGTTCTGGGTGGTCTCTTTTGGTTCATAATAGGCTATAACTTTTCTAGTGCAATCATGTGATGGAAGTGACTTTGAACTGAATCTGTGAGTAAAACACGGCAGTAGTACATACTTGCTCTAGGAGCACTGCAATTGTACTGTACTAGCCGCGTAACTGCTGACCGTGACCTCAAAGATGTGGCTGGCTTGGATGCAAACTCGGTATTATTGAAAAAATTATACATTAGAAAATATTGCAGAGTATAAAGTTACTTAATCAATTTTACATGTTCAATACTTTGAGAGAACGTATTAGTCAGCAAGGTATCGCTAAAGTGAAAACTAGGTTAAGATTGAATTCTTGTGAGTACAGTTTATTTAAGAACTGAAATCCTATTTTTAGCAAAGCCTAGGTTAAATGTTGTTTTGTACATGGTATGTATTTGACTTCTACCAGCCTTGTCATGATCATTACGGTTGAAGTTCAGTGGAGTTATGTATAGACGGACTAATACATCAACGAAACAAGACTGACTGACATCACTCCTAGTGATGATATCGCGAATTCGTGACGAACTCTTCTATTTTGAGGTGCAATAGCGTATGTTTTTCGTTTCAAATGATAACATTCTGTTGATGACAATCCCTACTGTTGGTTTATTTTCTTCCTTTGAATTTCCATATGCAGCGGCAATGATGATGCAGCAGCAACGTCAACAGCAGCAGCAGCAACACCAGCAGCAAACGAAACAGACCTTCATGCAGCAACAGACCATGCAGCAACAAACCATGCAACACCAGACCATGCAACAACAGCAACAGACCATGCAGCAGCGTACTGTGCAGCAGCAGCAGAGTATGATGCAAAATGGTCAGATTGCTTCGTTCCGCGTGGACACTTTCGAATACCGCTTGGTAAACGAGGTCGAATTTCGTCATGCGATCACCCAGCGGGCTGCCGGTGAACAGGATGTCGACTTCAGTGCTCCCGTGCAAGGGACTCCCCTGGCCCCTCAGCTGCAGCAGAAGCCCCGTGCCACCAAAGTGGCTCAGGGTAACAATGCCACCTTCACTGCCGTCGTCAGTGGCAACCCATACCCTCGTGTGACTTGGTTCCGTAACGGCGAGCGACTTCATCAGAGCGACAAGTACCAGATGTCCCAGAACGGTAACCAGGTGATGTTGGTTGTGCGCAATGTGGGCCCTAGTGATAACGGCCACTACACCCTGCTTTCTGAAAACCCCTCCGGAGCAACCGTTGGCTCCGCGCAGTTGGCTTGCGTCCCTCGCTCCGACGATGTTATCAATGGTATCCAGGAAGTCCGCACCGAAACTATGTAAGCCGCTGTTGCATGTGTTGTATCCAGTTACAGTATATTAGTGATATTAGAAACTGGTATTGTTCATTACAATATTTTTTTGTGTTTAGCATGTTGTGTTTTTTGTATGAAGGCTCGCAGTTTCTTCTATGTGTCTTACCTCTAGTACATGTTTCTCAAATGAAGATGTGAATTAATATTTTATTTTAATTTCATATCATTATGAATTGGCTTACATTTATGGAATTGTGTATTGTATGATGCGTTGTGAGTGACTGTTCGAGTGATAACTTACGTTGACCGCTTCATTAACTTGTCTTGTTTTATCTCTTGAAAACTACTTCGTCTTGCTACAGGGAGATGCAGCAACAGGTGGGCTTTGAGGCCGATGACACAGGCAAGTTGATGGCGCCTAAGATCGTGCGTGGGCCCACAGACCAGGCCGTCCAGGAGGGCCGCATGGTGCGCTTTGACTGCCGCGTTTCCGGCAAGCCTTATCCTGAGGTGAGGGTCCAGGATCATCATTCATTGATGCAAGCCAAATAGTTATGAAACTATTTTTAGGATGCTGTTGACAATCAAAACTTAGTTGAAAAATACTCAAAAATGCTCTTCAAAACGTAATACATACGTGAACAGTCGCAAAGTTGCACAAGACCCCGAATACTCAATCTATTTCAAGTATAAATTTTAATTTTTCCATTGTGATCTCGTTGAGCTTCAGCTTATTTATCACGTGATTATGCGTGTTAAATGCGCGTTCGTCTTCAGCACGTACTGTCCATACATCATTTATTATATCGTAGTTAATTGGTAGACGTTCCTTTTATCCATCACCCCATGGTAATTCGTGGTAATCATTTGCAGGTGAGGTGGCTGCTCAACGGCCAAGTGATCACTAACGATGCACGTCACAAGATCCTGGTGAACGAACAGGGCAACCACTCTCTCATGATCGAGGGAGCCACCGTGCAGGATTCTGGCGTGCTCACCTGTGTCGTGTCGAACAAGGGCGGCGAGGCGTCTTGCCAGGTATCTTTAATGAATCCTTTCTATCTTACTTTAGCACCTATATTTACGTACTCATAAATGCATGGGTTCCCTGAATTAAACTGTTACGAGTTGATAGGTGTAGATTACGTGATGTGGCACGGACTGTAGGGCGTATTAGTTTTGTAGACGAAAGAGTGGCAAATAAAACTTCCATTAAACTGTCTGCAAATTCCTTCTCAGTTTCAGTAAAAATATTGGCGGTTGCCACCTCTCTTGGAATTAATGCTGCCCCATAATTTTAGTATATATTAAATTGATAGGCTTTCATACGTCACTATTTGCCATGTGCTTTTAACGTCATCTTCATTACTTTGAACTTTAAATGTTAATTATGAATGTTCGATAATTTTGTCATCTTGATCATTCTCATCTCTCTTTTGCAATAAACCTTTCAACGATGTTTAGGGAGTCGCACTTGTCGATGAAAATCTTCTGATGATTCGATACCGACTTCTAATGATTACAAATATCATTTCTAGTTCTTTGTACATATATTGGTATTTTAGCTACGTAATTACAATACCTTATAGAGAAAAAGATACTATTATATTAGCGGGATCATCCAGGAAAAATTCATGTGTTAACTTTTGCTTTCCAGTCCGGAATTTCTTTTCTTCGGCAGGGTGTTATTTACTTGGATCACTCGTTTCTTGTTCACATTATGTCAGTGAATCTAAGTACCATTAGCGGTAAAAACCTTCAACGAGTAACTTTGCATTGCTGGTAAATATAGGTTATATGCTTTCTATACCACCTTTTTTCGCTATTTAGTGGTATGTATTATTGTAATGGATCCTGATGTTGTTGGATACAATGCCAACTATCACTCGTTTATACTACGGTAAAAGATCTTGTTACTGGTTGCAGTGCCAGCTGGTGTGTATTGCGGTAATGAATCTTTTTATTATTTGCTACAGTGCCAGCTGTCGGTGATCGAAAAGGAGCAGCTGGTGGCCCCAAAGTTTGTAGAGCGCTTCCAGCAAGGACAGGTGGCGGAGGGGGAGACGCTCGTGCTGCAAGTGCGTGCTGTTGGTACTCCTACCCCACACTTGTCTTGGCAGAAAGATGGTGTCTCTATCACACCCTCTGAGACTATCCAGGTCAGTGTGTACATTAATTGTCGGTAGTTTTTATGAGTTTGACAATTTCATAACAACACTAATAGATCTTTTCATGAAGAATACTGATGACGTAATACTAATCTGACGACGTCACTAAATCCTGCCACCTTCTAATACTGCGTTGAGGAAAGCTAGACGACACGCTTTTCTGAAAACAAATCACTTTCAAAATTATGGCTAAACTAAAAGTATTTAATGAATGGTTTTCATGTATTGTTTGTGCTCTTCTTAAACAAAGCTGTTGGCACAGATCGTGACAGACGGCGGCTCGTCGACTCTGCAGCTTCTGAGCGCAACGGCGGCGGACTCTGGCTGGTACCAGTGTACAGCGCAGAACACGGCGGGCAGCACAGCCACCAGGGCGCGCCTGCACGTCATCTCTGAGAAGGCAGCCCCACAGCAGCCTCAACGACCATACTTCCCTAAGCCAGTCAAAGTTATTGAACCTGAGTGAGTAGGAATTAAGGTCATGAGACCAGATGTGAAGAAGATGAGGGTGATATTGTTCTTCGGGGTGGATTGATAGACCAGTGGGCTTGGTTTATCCATCTCCCGAAATTGTTTTTACCACTAATCGAGCTTTACCACGCGCGTTATAAGCACGAACCAGTCGTTGTTTTCTCGTGAAACCGTGACGCTTACGAAAGAAAACACAAAATATAAAAAAGGGATAAATGTTTCCCTAAACATATTTCTGAAGGAAATCATAAAATATGCGATAATGTTACAGTATGACATGGCATCATTTTATTTCATATTATAGAAGAAAAATCTGGCTTGTGAATTTGCAATAACTTTTTTCGTAAAAATTCAGATATGTGAATAGATCATGGATGTTTATTCTAAAGGGTAAATCCGTGTGGATAGTTACAATAACTCCACAATTAAAGTGCGCTTCACACGAATGTGTCAACCCCTGGTGATTGAAGGATTTATAAGAGCATAAATTAAGTTACTTTAATATTTTGCGGGTATGGACTGTAGCCCAACTGTTTGAAACGCGCTGTTAACACGTTATTTTTTCCCAATAGGAAAGAACCCGAACCTGAGGTGATTTATCTGCGCCATGTAGAACGCGCTCACCACCAAGTGAGAAGCGAAGAAGAAGAGGGACCCACCGAACCTCCGAGGTTCACGCACCCGCTGCGGGACCTCGATATCGTAGAAGGCACACGAGCGCACTTCGAAGCGATGCTCACTCCTGTGGGAGATCCGACCTTGCAAGTGGCCTGGCTTGTTGATGGCAAGCCCATTCCTGCGAGTGAGTAGCTATTGTATTTCTTCATTCCTAATGATTGTGTACTTTAGCGCGACTGAAGCTCAAGTTTCAAGCATCGGAAGTTAGTAAGTTGTGGTAAATGACATTTACTTGACTGCTTGTTTATGATAACCATGGTTGATTTAGTTGTACCTTAGCTGACTCATTTCTAACGCTTGTTCGATAAGAAACATCTTTCTGTTAAAATTAATTTTGGCATTACTATTGATGCATGAAAACCAGCTGGTAGAAGTAAGTAGATCATGTACTTCTGCAGCAATGACACTGCACAATCGCGAACGTCTTAAATGATAAACTTTGACTGCACTTGTTTACAAATGAAACATCTTCTAGCATTGAATGCTCGATTACCTAACTTTTTCAATTACTAAGTACAAAAATATCTTCTGCGCAGACCATGCTACCAAAACTCTGATCAACCACGGCATTTACTTTGTGTGGTATATAACTGCAGTGCTCAGGTTTGCGAGGTCGGTTGTAAAATTCAAATTAATCGTATGTTACGCACAGGTTCTCGCGCCACGGCCACCTACCGCTTTGGCTACGTCGCCCTCGACATTCTGAGTGTGACGAAGGCGGACTGCGGAGTGTACTCCTGCAGGGCCGTCAACGTGCTGGGCCACGACGAAGTGACTGCGAAGCTCAATGTTCGAGGTTCGTCTTGACTTGTGGTATCTGTGAACTATATTAAGTTGTTTTTTAAATGACTTCTGATTTTTGGGCAGATTTTTGAATCATTTTTAAAAGGATGATATAACCATTACTCCCAATGTTAAAGATTCGTCATGCCTTCTGGTTTTTGTCTTATTCCTTAAGTCATTCATGAAATGAAGTAAAGTGATGAGGATGTTGACTAAAGTCTATGTTTGAGGTCTGTTGTGTTTACATCGTTTATTCACAGTTTGAAGTTATTCTAAGAATATATGTAATTGCAATAGTAGCCAGCCTCTGTTATTTTATTGAGTGTGTGTTAATAAATTTTGGTTTATTTAACACAGTGATCACGCATTAGCTCCTACTGTTTCCTAAATAAATATCTTTCTATCATGTTCCATCAGTGTTGATGATTATCAACTACAATATTATTTTGTAGTTCATTTAGTTAAGGTTTAGAACATAATTAAATTACGAGCAATCGTATGTTCTGATGATGTGTTAAAAGCAAAGCAAAGTTTGAATGGAAGGTCCAGTGAATTTAGTTTTTGTGTCACTAGTGGGTGTCTGTATCATCATTATTATATTCCTGGTGTAAATGTATATCGGTAAAGATGACAATGCGCGTGTCTGTAAAGATCGTTGTGTGCAGTCAAGATCGCTATGCGCTGTAGCTGAAGCCTATCCGAATGAAAAATGTGTATAGGCACTTACCATTGTTGCAGCTTCAATAGGGTATGGGAACGTACGTGGGTTCTTTTTTAAGCGATCTGGATATGAGAAAGATAAACTGCTTCCATGTTATAGTAGGAGTTAATAAGCGAAAGTTTCTGGAGTCCACTAGATCAGTTGCGATGAGATTTTGGCCCATAAAAGACTCAATGTACACAGAATTGTGGGTCTGATATACTGAACAGCGATACAGGACCTGATTTACAGTGAGAATGACGAGCTTAGTCATCATATACCGCCCTACGTAAAGAAGTGCAAGTCCTAAGAAATAGGAATATTTATATCGTTCATAGTCAAGCTTCATTTTCGAGTACATTAATATTTTTTGTCTCTCATATTTTCTATTTCGTGATCAGGTCTTTGAATGTACCTTGGCATGCCGAAATCAGACCTGAAAGAAATCGTTTCATACCTTTTTCATGTACTATAGTTTTCATCGAAGCGTTCCAAATTAACTGTTCACTGCCCCTACAGAGCGACCGCAGATAGAAAGTACCACTCAACACCCAGAGGCTCTTCAGCAAATTGGTTTCTTGGAGGACTCTTCTCGCTACCAGCGTACAACGTCCATTGACGAGCACAGCAACGTTGCTCCTACATTTGTGAAGTCTTTGGTGAATCTGGGTGACGTTAACGAGGGGAAGTACGCTCATTTTGAGGCTCAGCTTCACCCTGTTAGCGATCCTTTCATGCGTATTGATTGGTTCAAGGATGGAAAGCCAATCACAGCCAGTAAGTTGCAAAAGTGAATATATGTGTGTTTGTAAATGCAATACGGATTGCTATTGCTACTCAAGGCAAAATGGTTAATAAGTGTCAGAAGATGGATTTATTCATAGAGAAAGTTTTCGATTAAAAAAATATTTATTCGATGGCAGCAGAATTCATCAGAGAAAAATAAATATGATATTCGGACGTTTTTACTTCAAACTTATTTTTATTTTAACTTACTCCATTCAGGCTTGTAGCAGAATATAGGTGGAACGTTAACGCCGTACAATTTGATGCATGGAGGTTGATTTGATAGCCCTCGTAAAACACGAGGGCCCTGCACTCGGAGCTAAAAATATTATAGACGTTGAATATAAGATTGATTCTTTTTTCCTGCCCTTCAATTACTTATTGACTGATGTGCTTGCACCCAGGCTCCCGCATCAACGTGATCTACAACTTCGGGTACGTGGCACTGAACATCATGCACCTGCGTGCTGAGGACACTGGCGTGTACACTGTACGCGCCGTCAACAGGATGGGCGAGGCGAGCTGCCAGGCCTCCATCAACGTAATCGGTGAGCCCCCAGCGTTCCAAGCAGGAGAAACTTACGACTTAAATTATTGCACGGCTCAATAAAATGACAGTAGCAGTGAACGTGTCATACGACTGTCACCAGTTCATATTACGAATTACTTGACATGGAAGAATATATAACGTTGCTTCTGCTCTGTTGCTTGATCGTTCATGAGAGATGAAAGTATGCTACGTTTACTTTACTTGAGTGTTACTAGTTCCTGTTCGTGTTGTGATGATCATTAATATTTTGTTCCCTACGTAAAATTAATGTTTTTTTAAATATGTTACAGAAGAGCTCCTTCCAGTGTTCAATGG